>ML793978.1:384446-419925 GCA_009831015.1 Picea engelmannii | reverse complement strand
TGGGAGAGATCTCAAGATTTTCTGAACTAAAGAAGGTTCCCCAATTGTTTCACCAAGTGCCTTCATTGCATTTACCATTTCTTCTACTCTCAGAAAGTATTTTCCAACAGTTTCATCTCCCTTCATCTTCAGTTGTTCAAACTATATTCTGTAGGTTTGAAGCTTTGCATCCTTTACCTTCTCATTACCCTCATAATTGTTAATGAGTTTGTCCCACATTTCTTTTGCAGTTCCTAGGTGCATAACTTTCACAAATTCTTCTTCTGCAAGCCCACTTAAGATAACATTCATAGCCTTAGCATTGAAGCTAAATTCTAGTTTGTCATCCTTATTAGCTAGCACAATTGGCTTTACATAACCAGTCTATACCACATCCCAGACATCTGCACCTAAAGCCATTATGTAGGTTCTCATTCTAACTTTCCAGAAGGTAAAATTTGTTCCATTGAACAGAGGGGCCTTATTGGTTGAATTTCCTTCATGGCTTGACATGTTTAAGCTCTAGGATCTACCCTTAGATAAAAGGGGCCTGCTCTGATACCAATTGTTGGAAAACTGAGAGGGGGGGGTGAATTAGTTGTTACTGAGATTAAATAATTATGCTTCTTTTTAAAACTCTTTGCAGAAAAACTGAATGATGATCACAATAATGCAGAGAAATAAACACAGGCACATTCAACATCAGTCACATATATGAGAAACACAGAGACAAATATTTTCCTTTGGAAACCCATGCAGGGTAAAAACCTCTTTTATTTTATATGAGAAGTAATGGTTACATTCTTTACAGTATCATACATATGAGCACCAACTCATAATGAGGCTACAACCTCAGTTTTGCAAGCTGAAACTTGCTGAGAGAACCAACTCTCTGTTTTCTCTAGCACCAACTAGAAGGAAGCACCGACTCCCTGGTTTCTCTAGCACCAACTAGAAGGAAGCACCAACTCCCTGTGTTCAAGAACCCACTTGAACCTCTGAGGACAACAGTCCTCCCTAGCACCTCCTAACCACCCTGAAATATAAATCTTTGCTTCTGAAACTTATTACAGTGATATAATGTTCAACAGTGGCTTACCCATCTTATCACTGTTCTGCTACATCTCATTGCTCTTTCTGCCACACTTCCTTTCTGCACATATCACTTGCATTGTTTGGTCTTCTATTTTTTTTTATGCTCTGGCGCCATCTCCATTCTCTACACAGTTCCACTTCTGTGCTATTCAACTGCTGCACTCCGATCCTTCTTCACACTTGAATCACCTTTACAAGCAACAATCACAACAACCTCCAACAACAACAGCAACAACAACCCTTCTCTGTACTGTGTATTTATAGCTTCTGTGCACCTTGTGCATGCAATGTTCACCATTCCTCTGCATTCTCCAACTGTGCCAATCTTCTCCATATCTCGAGTGCTCTGTGTGATCTTCATCGTAACTCTTCAGCTTCTCTGGCCGTTTTCCCAAGTGTCTTCTAGTCCTCTGTATGAAACCATCAGTGGTTTCTGGTAGTTTCATTGTTTCATGCAACAACAGCCCTGCGATCAATACTTGATCCAACGGTTCAGATCCAATCGATATTTCATATATTGCGATTTTGGCACTCTTGGCGTTCATAGTTTTAGTCACTTACAAATCTCGATCCCTGAAACTCTGATGTGGAGCTTATCCAGACTGACTCCTTCTCTTCCCATGACCAAGGGCTGTGACCATAGCCTTATGTCTCTCCATATTGTGATTCGCAAAACTACGAAATGGGCTGTGATCAACGGTCCTGATCAACACTTGATCCTACAGCTTAGATCATTTCGCGATTTCACAAATTGCAAAATCAGGATTCTCGTTACATTGTGTTCTATGCCTCATGAATTCACGATCCCTGAAACTATGATATGGGATATGATCAACGGTCTTGATGTGATCTTTATTCAGCGGCTATGATTAAATCGTGAAATCGCTCATCCCGAAATTGTCATTCCTGATGTCAAGTGACTTTTTCATTTCAAAGTCTCGATCCCCGACGCCTCTCCATTGATTGGAATCAATGGTTCAAATTTAACCTTAATCTGACGGCTCAGATTACATCGCGAAATCGGCATTCCTGATGTCATGTGACTTTGTCATTTCAAAGTCCCGATCACCGATACTCTGCTGACGTCACATGTGGTTTGACACGTGTTAAATACTACCACGTGTCACTCTGATTCGTGACTTAAATGTGCCTGAAGTGTTGAATCTGCCTGACACCTGTCATTACCTGGTTGTGACACGTGTCCCTAGCTGACGTGGTTTGCTGTCATGAGTTGGATCAATGGTCTAGATCACATGTTGATCTGACAGTTCAGGTTCAGTTGGGATTTCTTTCATCACGATTTCGGGGTTTCTATTGTAATTGTTCACGGGACTCATGAAACTTCGATTCCCGATTCTCCGATGAAGCCTCTTGTCAAGCTTCTCTCGATGGCGCCCGATCCCTGCCACGCGTCCTTCCAAATGGATGGTCCCGATTATGTCAGGATATCGAGACTTTTAATGTCCCAGTTCTCACGACCTTGAGAACTCCGATCTCTCGATGGCTTATCTCCCTCGCAGCTTCTGCAGATCTGACGGCTGTCGGCCTTTCGGGAAATTTGAATGGGATCCAACGGTCACTGGATCTCTGTCTTCCTTCTCCTCTGCAAACTCCTGTATCTTGAGCTTTGTTGCGCACATTTTCCTCAATGCTATTCCTCCTGAGATTTCACGTCCGAATCCCCAAGGGATTTTATCCTTCTTATCCTACCATCTCCACTATTGTACTTCCCATCAATGACAAGCATACGCTACTTGTTAAACATTTGCCAACAGGGGGGTCCAACATGATGTTAAACAACGTTCCTAGATCAACGACTGATCCGTCTTCGCCCAGATCAATGGTCATTAAAATCCCAGACCCCCCGGACCATTATGCCTTTACTGAAGGGGGGGTTTCAGAATGAAACAAATCCAGGTGGGCCCCATCACAACGCGGTGTCACCTCATTGTGTCCAAACTCCCCCTCTCCAAACATTTACTGCCTATTAGTGTTACAATTCACCTCCACCCTCTGTAATTTCCACATCACGACCCCTTCAGCTTGTCCCATCCATCTAACCGTTACAGGTCATATATTTCCTATTCGTCTTCCAATCACCAGTGCACACATCAACCAAAGGTACACTTCAGACATCCTTCATCTTGCACTCCCATGCTCTAAATGAACCATTGGACATTTATGACTGGCCACATACCCATTGTCCATATGACCTATCCTTGTTCACCCAAACAGATACCCATCCACTGAAATTCAACCTTTCTTCGGTCATCTCCTATTCCATTCACATTCCCTGTGTATCAAGAGATTCATTTTCCTCTGCCTTTGCAATGCCTCATCTAGCCACAGCCATTACCACTAATATTTTGTTTGAAATTGAAGGTACTCTTCAAAACAATGGCGCCAAAATCCAAGAAAGAAGAATTCGGGGAAAATCCTTTCCTCCCACCTCCCGTCGACCTCAACAAAATCCCATTGGCCGAAAAAGATCATCTGATATCAGACACAATGTGCAAAGTTGACTTCGCGGATTTGTAGTCGTGGCTCAAAGACACTTTATTAGATCAGAGCGATGAAATCGGGCTCTAGGAGTCCAATCTTTCTTTATATATTTTTCCCCAGGTCCATCATTTCCCTGAATTTTCCCTCAAGCACCAGGTTCATTACCTTCCCGACCAGAGAGCCATAGTCTTGTCATCAGGAAAAAATTTGTTCTTCATCATGCTAGAGGCTATTGATCAGATGATGCAGATACCTAGAAATGAATCTTCCTCCCCTTTCAATCTTGAAATCATAACAGAGTTATACCAAAAATTATCTTTTCCTCAAAGAGCCCAGATATTTGAATTTTTCCTCCCACAGGATGCTCAGTTCCCCAAATCAAATCCCCCCTATCCTTCCTCCCTGTTCTCAGAAAAGGGAAACCAAGTCATTTCATCACTCTATTGTCTACTTGGTTACTTTTCAGATGCATGGGTGGATGAGCCTATATTGGGTTTTCTGTCCATTTTCTCTACTAAGGAAAAATTCACCACTCAGTTCGACTACAACACTTTCCTGGTGGAGAACATTCACGAGAAGTTTTCACAGAGGGCATGTTCAGGTACTCATCCATCCTGGCTTACATGTTTGTATTTTTTTAGGTGGATAGGTTCTCTTTCTCAATGCAGAAGATGGACAAGGAAGGAAAACCTCAAGCAGTCACATTATGGATGTCGCTGCTCAGGAGAAACTCCACTGAGTTCACTTTTAAACAATTCATTGAATTATTTTATCATCCAGTTGTAGGCATGCTTAGTGGAAGACCTGAGCCGAGAATAAATGAATAAATTCAAAGAGTTCTGCACCTTTCAGATCTGGCAAAGACTGGAGATTGGATTTTATACCAGAATCACACAGAAATCAAAGTGTATGGGTGCGAACTAGATCCATACAACTTGCCTAAGTATGTGCCTATTTGAATATTCACATTGGAATATATTCGTTAGATGATAAACTCAGATGACATCCATTTTGTGTCTTTGAAGAAAAAATAACAGATGAGGATAAAAGGACAAATAGGCCCATTTATCTACAACGGTCGAGCTGCTAGGGAAGAGGAAGACAAATTATTGAAGGAGATGAAATTCAACACCAGTTTTAATTGGAGATATGACCCCAGTGGGATCATTGAAGAGATGAGGTCCAAGAACAAAATTTCACCCTATTCCCATACCCTTAATCCAGAAATCAAAAAATATGTGAACTAGACAAAATGGGAAGTAAATACTCTGGTAGATATAGAGCCACATGAATCTCTTTCAGTATCTATCTCACTGACTGCTACTCCTCAGATACCCAAGGAAAAAAGGCTAAGAAAGGATGATTTACCTTCAATCACTGAGGTATCAGTGGAAGAATTTTGGGTATACAACAAGAAACCCAAAACCACTCATGCTACTCACATGTCTGGTGAGGAAGAGCCCTACTCTACCACAGTGATCGAGAGAAGACATTAGGTGGTGCCAAATTCTTCTTCGAAGAAGCATACATAAATAACTATGACCACCCAAACTCCACAAGGATCTGCACCTGTAAGCATCTTTGAGAAATATGATATGATTAAAAAGAAGAACTAAATGCTGACTAATAGCACCTACTCCTAGTTTTGGAAGAAAACCTCCACAAAACAACATAGAGTATTGTTAGCCTTTGATATAGATAAAGGAAGAATGCATATGGTATTCTTGCAAGCATAGGTGCATCACCCCAAATAAATCACTGACTACAAGAGTTCAACTATTGTTTTTGACACCAAACAAGTACATCCAGCTAATCAAATGGAATTACATAGATAGACTGGAGAAATGGTTTTCTCCACATTAGCACATGCTTCCACTACAACATCAAAGTTATAGGTGCCTTTAAGCAATGTTCAGACCCAATTGAAGTTGGAGAAGATATCCTCTTTTGCAAAGGATAATAGAATAAAATCCTTAGAGGAGTTGGTGCTCAAGATTGGATATGATCCCTCGAACGTTAAAGAAACAGAGGAAATGTTGAAGAAAAAGAATGATGACATTGCATCTTTGAGAAAACAACTGAAATTGCCACCAATAGAGGATTCACAAGCTAAAGAGGTGGTTGAAGCCGAAAACGAGAAAGAAGAATTGTTGAAGCTTATCATGCAGCAGAACGCATAGCTCAGAGAAATGGAGATAGAGTTGGAAAATCTATTGAAAGAAAAGGAACAAATGACACCAATGGAAGTCATTCCATTGAGTGCGGTTCCCATTGTATAAGTAAGTACAACAACAGTTCCAACAATCGCTATAGTAGAAATTCCATCAACAACCTCATTGACAGCACTGGAAAAAACTGTGGAGCTAGCAAAGTCCATGGAGGAAATGAATTTACAAGAGATAGATATTAATAGGTTGAAAATGGAGGTTGAAAATCTCCAAGAACTCAAATCCTCTTTCCAAACAAGATATAATGTTGAGAGATAGGAAATAGAGAAGATTAAGCAGGAAATACAACTGCTCTAGAAACAAACAGTGGTAGGCAAGACATTAACAGAGGCTAAGGAAAACATATGGATAGATATTCCAATATCCATAAATGAAATTTGGCCCATGGTGCAAATCATGTTTGAGCAACATGATCTGGTGTTAAAGAGTAGGAAATCCATTGACAGGATAAGAACAAAGCTAGGTGAGATTCCCTCAGCGGCCAATGAGATCATCAAGTTTTTAAACTCCAAAACCAAAGAAGAGCTGAAAGAATTGAAAGTCGAAGACAGAACACAGACTATCCTCAAGGTAAAAAGAGTATTGACTAAAAGGGGATTGATGTTACAGTTGGAGGAAAAGGCTCAAAACATGGACATTGGAGTTCAAAGATTTTTTAGCAAGATTGAAGCCTTATAGAAAAAGGGTCTTCCTAATCTATGTGTCCTAAATGATAAACTAATGATTCTGTCTGATTACAAGCAAAGGATCACCACCATGGCCAAAGACAGTTCCAAGTTTTCAGGGATATAGGGCAACATCAAGGGCAAAGCATTCTTGGAGAATCTGCAGCATGACCTTATCATTCAGCATGAGATCAAGTATGTCTTCATCATCAAGATGAATTTTGCTAAATACACCGAGATGGATGAAGTTTACCATCGGTTATTTAAAATTACCATCCCAAGCAAACAAATATCGGATGAGCTCTGTGATTTGATTAAGTAAAGGCAATGCCTCATCCATCTCAGCGTCCAGCTCAGTGTCCAACACAGTTGAGGGCATCTGAATGAATCAACAACGGTCTTCCCCGAAATCAGCATGAGAGATTCAACACATCATCATCGGTTACTACATTTTCTGCATCTTGTTAGATTAGTTAGTTAGACTCAGACTCTTTCACGTCCTGATCATTATTGAAAGGGTCATTGTAACTTTTATTATAAATATTTTTCACTTAGAAGTAGGAAGGGTTGTTTATCTTTACGCCCAAGCAAGCTCTAGTTGCTATAATTTTTATCAAGAAGTTATTCTAGTAATATGAAGAGAAGTTTCACAGGATTCCTGTGTGTCAATTGTTGGTGAAGCTTCCCTCTATTCGCGTGCAAGTTTTTTCTTTCTCAGTTATCATATTGTCTTTCTAAAAACTAATCTTTAAAAGAAGTTAAAGTTGCAAAATTTACCATTGCGTACTCTGTTCTTAATCTTTTACATATTTAAATGTTTTTCCTCTGATGTTATAGCAAAGAAATTCTTAAATGCTTTTTTGTTTTAGCTGATATCTCACCTTTTCAACAATACACCATTTTTATTTCTAAAGAATCCAACATTAGCACTATCTCGCCCTGTGAAACGAATCTTGTAAAGTTGTCTTTGACTTCTATCTTTTAAACACAGACCCCATATCCCAATGGAATCTTAATTGATATTCATCCACTTCATTCAAAAACAATACAAACAACTCGGTTATATTCTTTCTAACTAGCCTAAAATATTTGAACACTCAAACAAATCTAGAACTCACAAAGAGATCCATCTCTGAAGCTGGTAGGGCTAGCTTCCAGTTTCAAAGTATTTGGTTAAGGTTACCTCTGATAAGTTTCTTCTTACCTCATAACAACCTCTGGGAATTTACAGAGTGATAATAGGGGGAATCTTGATCACCCTAGGGGGAAATGAGATGGAAAGTGATACTTATGAATGGATTCCCCTACTGGTCAAGTTACTAAGTGGAATATGGATTTGATGACACATCTATTGAGTGTTTTAAGGTTTCCATGTCTTTCAGTACCTACGGAAAGTGTTTGTACCTATCTGATACACAAGAAAATCCAATTGTATGAGCTATATGTTAGGTGGATGTACAAGTTAATATTTGTGTCCCTATTTGGAGAAGTCAAAAAAAAAAATACATTGGCAAGAAAATCAATTACTTATTTCATAAATAACCATCAAAAACATCAAGTATTTATTGGGCAATGAATCACTAAACATGCAGACTAATTCCCAATACTTTAGCACAAGCTTTGATGGTGAATTACGGTTGCAAAAAATATGTTTTCATAGATTTTTCAGAGCATACAAATGGCTGTAGAAATATTCACCCCAAAGAATTAGACAAAAATTTTCCCAACAATAGCCAACATCAAGTAGATTAACAATAACAACTTTCTAACTATTTCCAACAACAAAATAGTGAAAAATTAAGCTTGAAAAAGAGAGTTTGCAGAATCCCTAATAGTTGTAGCATAAATTTGTAAAAGCAACAAGATATCCTTGACCAAAAATGCCCTAGTGGCTCAAGAAAGTGATTAAGGAAAATAATTGATTCCACTTTGGTGAATTTACGATATATTTCCTTTAAATATTTCAAATATTTAATTACATGATTTAGAAATAGATATTACAAGATATTGCCTTTAAATTCAAATATTTCAATGCAAGCAATTTATTTCTCCAATGCAATGAAATATTAGTGCCTTTCCAAATGGTTTGTGGAGTAATCTTGTATTAGGTTAGGACTACTAAATGTCAATGGGTGTAATCCCTTTTACTCCCTTGAGATAGAAACCCTAACAAGATAAAGTCTAGGGGGGTGTAAACCCTTTTACTCCTTCTAGCAACCTTTTCAATATTCTTTTCAACAAACAATAATGATAAAAATGGGTGGAGGTTGTAAATCCTTATACTCCTCCAAGGATCTATCCAATAAAAAGCATGGAACAATAAATAAACCTAACAAAGTGCATATTTTCCTTACCAATTCCAAGAAATTCCAAGACAAAACCCTAGTTACAAAGCAAGTGGTGAGCAATTTGCATAGATCATACTTTGCACATAAAAGAAACCCTAGAAACATGATGTCACCCTTCTTTTGGGAAATGTTTTGGAATTTTTAGGTAGATGTTGAGATTGAAGATGAATCATTGGGCCTATAAAGTCTCCTAACTCATGTGCTAGGCTTATCTCTGTCATGCAAATGGTATTCTCCCTCAAAAATGCCAATTTTCCATCTCCACCACCAAACTCTATCCCTAGGGTGATGTCAAGCCCTCAAAAGGTGACATTTTGGCCCTTTCAATAAATTCGTTTGGTGTGTACAGGTTGGATAAGATCATACAAGGTGTCCTATATGAATCCAAAGGAATTTCATCATAATCTAGAGTGTGGGATCTTGGAATTCAACCTGTGGGCTTAGAGCCCCATTGAAGTCCAATATGGACTTGTTCTTCCAAAACTTCCCACCAACTTAGGTCATGCAAAGAAAAATGGATACACCCTCCAAGGATCTCAAGTCAAATGCATGATGAGTAAATCAAATAAAAAAAAATCCATCTAAGCATGTACATACAAACCAACTCATCAAAATAAACCAATGCTCAAATACCCTATGAAATTTTCCAAGTTTAGGTATAGGAGGGTTGACAAAACGACCTATTGGGTGAATCGTACCTTAAGTTTAGGGATGTTTCCCGAGGGGACCTATTTATAAATCATGTAGATGAGGTGTCATGGATGGGGGTGGGATAATTTTGGGCATGGGGTTCATGACATACAAGGGGTTGTAGTGTCTCATATATTGGTTCCTTTGTATAGGTTGTGTTGCACCTTTGTTTTCAAGGAAACCTTTTTCCAAGCCCATTTATTGACTTTTATTCTTTAAAGATGTTTTCTAGGTTGAAGCCAAGGTGGGGATTCTAGATAAGCATGAACAAATGTCCCCACCTTGACTATAAACAGGTCACATTATGCTTCCCCAAGTTTAAAACATGTGTGGGGCTTCTACCTAAGCATTAAAAACAGTTCCCACACATGTTGCACCTTGGTTGGAATTTTGTATTAGTCATTTTTTACGGGTCCCATTAGTTTTCTACGAGAGAAATTTCATTGTCCTCGAGATACCTAGGTGAAAATCTAGAATGTTAATGATTAGATTTTATATTTTTCCAGCTACAAGCCTCTGGGCCTTCAACCCCTTCTTCCCATGAAATGAGGGACAACCTGTTATTGGGTTAGTATACCCGAAAATCCCAAAAGGTAAGGAGATGAGGGTATGAAGTGTGGAAAGTGACAAGTATGGTTGAGAATGGAACTATGACTCATCAATAGGACCTCCCAGTAGTAAACCTATCCCTATGGGTGACCCACTTGCTAGGGCGTAATGCCAACCACCAAATTAAAACAAGGAAAAGGGAATAATGTCCAAGAAAACATTACATAATCAAAATTAGTAATAGATGCAACAAAGTCAAATGGTTCAAGTATTGAAATGACACTCACCATAATACCTAGATTGTACCTCATGGAGTAAGACCCAATGTGTTCCAGAAGCCAGCTGATGTGGTGGATATGATCGTGATGAACCTAGATTTGTGGTGGAGAGGTGGGTCTCTGTCTATGCAAGTGGACATTGTTGGTCAGGATGTCTCTCAGTACTCCATGTTTATTGCTAGTAGTTTGGGATAAAATCTGGCTCCTACTTTGGGACATGTACTCACTGTAGAGTGCATGAGAACCACAACATAACCTGGTGGAACTATGCCTACACTGAAACATAACACTATACAATCTAGGGTGGTTCTATCACCCTTCGTACATATACATCAAAACCAAAAATGAAAACTAATCTAGAAAAGAAAATTTTAACATTTTTTCAAAAACATTTAAGCTAAGCATGAAATCAATATGCAAGTAGAGAAAAATGAAATATGAAATGCATCTAAACTATCTTGAGAAATCAAGATGCAAATGCAAGGAAATAAATATGCCTACCTACTTACTTGGGGCCTTGGGGCCCTGAAGATGAGGTGATAGGTGATGTTAGGTGAAGTCATACAACCAATGCAACCATATTTTCATAATTTCATCAAAGTATCTCTCCCTGTGCTTAATCATGCAATAAAACAAGGAAAAGTTGAGCACATAATAATCATGAACAAAAATATAATCAATCAATCATGAAATGAATGGATATGGGTGGGAAGGAGGAAATCATGCTGGGAAGAGAAACCATCATCCTAATCATGTTGCCTGAAATTTTAACCACAAACATGATCAATCCATATCTGAAGAGGAATATCATATGTAGATGATGGCTCATATTCATCCCCATTAACGTGATCATTGCTTCCTGAAGACCGAGAGGACATGAGATAACCAAAGAAGAAATCATGATTTCCCTGAGAAGAAGAGATTAGGTAAGGGACATGATCAGGTCTATAAAAATGTTACCTCTTCTCCTGCAAAACCTCATAAAAATCCCCAAAATGAGAAAACTTTCACTTTGTAGAGTGAGCCTTTGATTCCTCTAGGATGGACATGTCTTGGTGTTCATATAAAGATGAGGATGAAGGTTTCTAAAAGTCTTCAAAGAAAAAAAATTCACCCCCAAAAGGATATGCATCACAACTCCCAAAGGATGACTGAAAATCACCATAAAAACCTTGCGACAGGTCATCCTCGAATGGAAAAAATAAATATGCAATCATGCCAACATAGGGATGCCAAACATATGACTCATATGCAAGTGATAACCATTTTCCTGAAGATCCCAACTCAATACTTTTTGCATGATATCACCCTCAATTTTGTAAATGGGGTCTCCATAAAAAATAAGACAAGAAACATCCCATCTATGTCTCCCAGTTTGTATGAACCTCTCTATATTCTCATCAACCAAATTAAAGGGTTCTTTCATAAAACCATCAATATGACTGAAAATAACCATCTCTTTGTATTCATGTGCATAGGTTAGGGTGGCTTCAACTGGATCTTCAGATTATTCATCATTGATACTATCTGCTTCTACAACTTCATGCACAGGAGGGAAGAAAATATGGACAAACTCACCTAAATCAATCGGGAAAAAAGATAATGATGTCTCAACATGTTTTTATTTTTTTATAATTCTTCTTTCTAGTCACTACTAGGACACACCAGATGCCAAGTTGACAAGCCATGTTATTATGACTTCACGCCCACTTTTCTCACTCTAGGTTGGGACCAACCGCAATATATGGCTAAGAATCACTAGCCTTCTTGAAAATCGAAGGCCCTCAATATTTCTTATTCCTTTATCATCGTAAATGATTTAGCCTTCACTGAAATTTACCAGTCATTCACTTTTTATGATGATACATCGGGTGTCAATGGTTCAGATCCCATTGGGGTTCATCCTGATAGATCAACGATTCTTGGCTTTCTCTAGGATTTCACCATTGTCGTCGAAACTCCTTGTTCCAACTCTTGTACTGTTTAAAGACTCAATCTTCCGACAACAATTCCTTCCCAAATGAAGCGATGATATAGATACACCCCACTAAATCAATGGTCACAAATCCACCAAGAACACTCTCTGATGGATCTAATGATTGTCAATGCCCTTGGGTATTTTTCATCATTGACATCTCATGTAAGTGCATTTGGGTACTCCAACGATTATGCCCTATAATGAAGGGCCATAATGTACCCATTATGTTGATCCAATGGTTTTATATCCTCCTAACTCAAACATAGAGTCTTCTCGGACTTAGAGAGTAGTCCAATCTTGGACTTAGCCAATCTTCGAAGGATCTTCAAATGTTTTCCTTCGATTAATAGTCTGATTTAGGGCTTCACTGCCCCGAGATTCTTCTAGGTTCTAATACATCTCACAACAAGCACTAATCCTTCTACTTGTCTCTCAAAAAATTATTTGATTCCCCACCACCATTCATGTCAAGGAGAGGGAAAAAAAAACACAAGGTCTATCGAGCTTTCATGACCATCAACACACTCCTATTACAATTAATTTGTTTCCTTTCACACACAACCCACTGTACTAGATATCCTATTGCACACATAGAAGGAACAAACATGTGTTTATTCTCTTTGTCTTGGAAGAATAAAAAGTGATTACATTTCATTGTGTAAAGAATACACATTCATAGCACAATCACATACAACCAGCTATACATTTATATTCTACTAATTAGGTTGAGAAATACTTATATGTTTTACCAGATGTTCCCAGCTAAATGACTATGGGTATACACCTTTCCAACCAACCATAGGCTCTGTGTTCTCAGTAATTTTAGCAGCAGGCCACCCCCGTTCCAGGCCATGATACCACCAGGGAATTCGATTAGGTTCTTAGAGGGATTGGTATGTGAAGATCACTCTGTTTCACACCACTCTTGGTAAATATTTTCCTCATACCCACCTATCTCAGGCCTCTTCGAGGTTTATTAGATTCCCTTCCCAACATCAAGTTCTCATCCTTATCAACTTAGGTTTGGATCTTGGACTTCTCAGGCCAACCTGTACAGTCATGCCTCCAATATTTTTAATGTTGCTTCCCTTGTCACATTCTTTCTCCACATGTCTTTCTCTTAGACCAAAATTTCTGGATTTGTCTTCTTCAAAAGCTATGAATATCCTAACTCTCTCTCTCTCTCTCTATTCTCTTGCATGTGATTTCTTCTTATACCCTCATTCATGCATCCCCTTCATGTAATTTCTTGGGAAGTTTCTCGATATGTCCCCTCGTTTTCTTATGTCAAAAGGAACATGTGTGTTCAATTTGGGGCTACAGACTTGGTACTATGTTGTACCTATGGATGACATCTTTTGTTGTCCTAAACTGATCTCCCATACTAGTATTCATTGGGGTGGTTGGATGTCCAACTACCAACCCCCTTTCCATTAACATACTTGTCTTGAAATCAGGGTAAAGGGAAATTACTTATTATTTCTAAATCAAATATCTAAGCAAGGGGATTTGGGTCATTTTAGCATAATGAAACCCCTTAGTAGGATCCTTCACTCTTTCCTATAGTGGCATCATGGCCAGTACTTTGAATGCTTTACCCCCATAGTCAGTTATTGGAATTTTTAAATAAGATAATAATACATTTAAAATGTTCATATACCATTGCATGGAAATCATCAATGATGATTAATTACAAGCTGGGGGAAACATGGGTATTACAATCCTCTCCCCCTTAAAGGAACATCATTCTCTATGTTCTTTGCATCTCGGAAACATCTTCCATGCCTTGTCTTTTAGCTACTTCAACAATTTCCTCCTTTTCTTGGTCTAGTCCTCACTTGGACTTTGTCACTTCAAAACATTCCTAGAACGAATATAAAAAAACATGCTTATTAATTCACAATTTCATGCATACAAATTTCATTGTTTTCCATAATTAAGCATAAATATACACTCTCAACACAATAATTATCTTTGCAATTCATGGATCTATATCCATATGGTCATCCCATTAACTTGACTCACTATTTTCTTTGACATACCCATTATGCTTATTATCCCAATAAACAAATTTCAATATTTATCGAAGTCTTCTCTTCCTTGCGGTCACTCTCCCTCCAAGCCTAGGCTCATTCATCCCCTTCTCTACTATACATTCCCTTAGAAAATCCATCTTTCCTTGCCAAGGATTTCTTTCACAAGAAGAGTTTCTGAAACTTCACCGAGTCTTACAACCAAGGCATCCCTCTGAATTTATGTTTTTGAGGCATCCCTCCAGCCTTTGTTACCAAAACATGTCATTATATATGGATATTATGGCTTACCATAGGGTTCTCATGTCACAACAATAGCCATTTCCCATGATTTATAGCTTCACAACCATCATCTGTCCCTCCAGGACAAATATTTCATCCCACCTGTATCACATGCATACAATAACCGTGAGATGTTATCATCAATTCCAATCAAAATTTATTTCAAATATGTTACTCACATATTCATTTTTCAAATTTTCACATTTCCATTCTCAGATATGTTCCATAGAGGAAATGGATTCCACAAGTATGAAACTTCCTTCTGATATTAGTTTGGCTTAGAAATAATTGATCTTCCTTATTGTCTTATAACACATCCAAATCCAAGACCCTTATTCCTGCAATTCCATCTTCTCACAACGAAACAAATTTCATGCACATACATTTTCATTGTACACTTGCACTGTATTCCAAACAATTTAAAATTTTTGCATGCTAACAATTAAATCACATTTCTCTATTCATTGATAGAAAGAAAAAGGAATTACCATTCCTCACACATGCATTATTCTAGCATACCAAGATTTTCTAGATGCAATCAGTTGATCATATGAACTTAAGAAATGTGACAATGTCCATGGCCAAATTCACACACAATGCACCCTTTCATTGATTTTAGATTACCATACTTTTCATGTTAGTTATTATTCCATGCTATGTTGGAACTCCACCAACCTCTCACCATATGGATTATCTATCCACATTCATTGTTATAGAAGGACTATGCTTCCTTTTTTTAGCTGAGCATAACCTCAAATCAACACACATGAAGCTAAAAGATTCACATGAATGTATTCAAGCATTCCTTCTTCACTAGTAACTAGGATGCCAAAATTCATGGCCACCCAATTTCTCTCTTCACCATTGTTACAACTCTGTAGAATATTGGAAGATCCTTCTCCCATAATGGGCAGTCCTATATATTCCTATTCATGAAAACATGCATTTCCCCAATGCATTAACCAATGTGTTATTTATGAGCACTTTTGTTCCCAATCATTATCGATTGTTCAATGCATTGATGACATAATTTTTCATGATTTTTTCTTGCAAGTATTCCAATCATTATTGACTACCATATATTCCTTTCTCTATCCTTCAAGTTATTTACTTGAATCATACCCTTCTATGATATCAATGGCATACAACAACCACTCATAAACATATTCATATCATGAAAATAATAAAACATTTCATTGGGTATTCTCACCCAATCCATTCATACCTTATGCCACATAGGAATGACCACTTTTATACATGTTTTGGCTGCAAAAACCCTCTTTGATATCACCTCAACAATGGTGCTTCATGAGGAGTCCAAAATTCCTTCATCAATCTTTTCTATCAACAACCTTCTTGCATTTATCTTCTGTCTGAGGTTGTCCACCATTGGAAGTTGTCTTTACCCAACAATTCCAATATTTTGTACACATGACATACATCATCACATTCACAATTATATTAGTTTTCATGTAAAATAAAAGTGCATGTATCATAAAATTTAAATCAACAAGGCATTTTCAGATATGTTCCAGTCATATCTACATACGCTCTATCACATTATCCTCAATGTTTTATGAGTGTAAACAAAATCAAATTCTCAACTATATCTATAGTCATACATCTATCAACATCCTCATGCCAGAAACATTTACATATAACCAACATATCAGTTTTTCTCATCCCAGAGAAACACAATAACCACAATAAATGAGTTAAGGGACTATTCTCTCTTTCCAACTCCAACAGAATGAAAAAAATTCAGTTCTACTGAACTATTTCCAAGGCTTCACCTCCTTTGCATATCATGGATTTTAACCAAAGTCATTCTTTCAAACATGATTATTGATTCTATTTTTCCTTATCTTTCACAACTATTCTTTTAAATCCTTCAACTCTATTAAAAAAATCAGAGTTTTTAAGGTGAGAAAAGTGTTTCTCTTTTCTCCTTCTTTATTTCTACAATTCATCCCCTTTGGGATCTTTCCTGTTTCATTCCTTGAGGATTCTCAAATAAGTTTCATATTGAATTTTTCTAGATGAATGAACATGCTACAACAACAATATTTTGGGTTCACAAATTAATCATGAACTAATACATTATGCACCCTTATCAGATCAGATTGGTCAATGCTCATTTGAATATCTTTCATTTATGCATTACATTTTGAAATGTAATATAGGATTATTATGGAAACAATATTTGTATCCTACTAACTTGTTTTCCAGCAGTCATTAAGATTATGGCTCTATTTTCTTGACAAATTTTCTTACATAGTCCCCCAAAGGGAAATTATTAACATGCAACTCCCCCGTTGCACTTCCATCATCATTCTGAGATGGAATAAATGTACAGTCAGTCTTAGCCTCATTATTCCAGACATTTACCCAATACTTCATAAGGAATATAAACATGCATACATTCATATACACATTCAAACATGTGCATCCATTAGTTTTGATTCATAAGGTGATTTAATGCACTCAACCACATGCATCAACATGATGTGTGTCCACCATAGGAACACTTTACAATTTTCATATGTATGTTTATTTAAATCATTTCACTCGTGATTTTTTCATAATCGTTTTCATGAAATACTCAAAGGCACGATTATATTTCCTTCTATTCATAACAACAGAGCACCCTTTCTCCTTTCTCTTTCAACATTTTACACTAGCTCTTCCTGAGGGGTGAAGCACACCTTCCTCAAGCTATCATTTAAACAAGAAAGTTCAGATCCTTCTACGTAGGGTCATCCACACATACATGGCCTTAATTAGATATGGAAATTACACATCTTTCCTCAAATCCTACTTGATTAGGTAGTCATATCATTCCTTTAGCATACAAATATGCATGTATCATATATGTGCATCTCTTGCACAATTCTGTATCACCGTATTCATTATTTTACTTTTACATCATACTTTTATGATGAGAACTTATAGTAATTTGCATGACTAGTCTCACATATATATTCATATTCTGGGTTTATACTAGGAAACCCTATAACACATTCAATCCATGCACTCAAGCATATACATGAATACATATATATTTAGCATGAAAGTTCACTGATTGCACCTTTTTCGATGTCTATCACACAAATTGACATTTCAAAATTTCATACGATCCCTCCCTAAGATCTTACAACCATTCACATGACAAGCCTCATAGGGATACTCCTATTTATGTTTCCCCTTTTTCATGGAAAAAACCAATAAGAGATCACTTTTTCCCATCCACTATAAAAGCATTCCAAAATTTAGAAATACAATTTGGGCAATTTCAACATTACCCAAGGCAACAAAGCAATCATTCTAACTTCTCTTCACATCTTAATTCAATTCCTGGACAACAAGCCTCTATAAAGGGAATCATTTCCTTGACTCCCACTGACTACCCCTTTCCTACCAAGCCATACATGTATGACTACCATCCTCCTCTATAACTCAATATAATCCATTGGTCATTTGGAAATGTCCAAACATTTCTTTATGAGACGCTAGATCAACTTTTCATTGGTCATCCCACCTCATCCTCATAAGGTTACATGAAATAACAACATCAACATTTTATTTATGATGCTAACATTCATGTTGATAATTAGGTTATCATCAATCAAAATATCCATCAACACACCATACCTTACAACCAACCACGGGTTATAATAGTACATGTGGATGTCATATACATGCTTATCCATTTCAATGTGCATTGCAATGTATCTTGTTCACCAAACATTTTACCCAGGCCTACATTGCATATGTGTTCCAACTATCTGTCTCTTGCATTCATATGCCTCACCATGAATTTAGGTTAATAGGCACATATATTTACTTTAATACATCCATGAGCTCATAAACTTACTCATATACCCATATCACTTACTCATTTCATGGGGACTACCAACAATCCAAGGAACTCCTATTTATTTTCCTTAAATAGGTTACCCCATCTACAAGTTCCGATCAGTATAGGTCAAGTAACCGACTTTACAATTTTCCATGATTTCTATGATCATGAGGATATACAAATACATGGTTTAGTATTTTATTTAAGAATTAAACAATACTTCCCAAGATTTTATCAATTCAATAGATAAAACATATAATTCATTCTGATGCAGTCAACATGACAAGATTTTGTGTTGTAAGGAATTTTGAAACAAAGTTTTCAATCTACAGTCCTTCCCTCAAGAACTCTATGCAGCGTATAAACAAACTTTTAACATAGGCAAATTATTTCTAAGAAGATCATATTATCCTTGATATACCAGTCCTTATGGTTGTTCTCTGGACCATCTAGTCCTAATGTTTTAACTCTTCTTTGATACCACTTTGTAAGGAACCCAACTCCCTATTCCTTACTTAGGTTAATGGGGTGTTAAAATTTCACTTTTCATTAATCATATCAAAACCTCTTCTCAAGGGAACCATTTTCCATTACTCATCAATATATTTCCAAGAATTGTGACTATTCTCATATCCAAGTCTTGGATCAAAATTTATGGCCTTCCAAAGTTTTTAAGGGATTTCATTCATAATTTCCACCTCATTTCCATGTGGCTCTGAGTCACTCGTTCCTTCCCACATCGCACTGGCATGGCATATTCCACCTATACCATCAAGCCTTATATATCAATCAACTTGATCACTTGGGCCAACCTTCATCGTCTTCGGGGTTCTTACCTTAAGGATTCATACACCACCCTCGACTGACCTACTCTAACGACGATCACCTTGATGGAGTTTTCCTCCATATATGATGCCTCTCAATATTTGATAATTAATTATCTTGATCTTGTCGGTGCCCCAAAATTTGTTGGTGATTAATGTCTACCCAAATCTTCACTTGTCAAAGGGCTAGTGGGTCCCACTACCAATCCATGACTAAGACTCATTCTTGTCATCCTATCGATCAAGGGATGTTGTTTAACCTCAACACCTTGTCTTCATCAACACTCAACCTTGTCCATCCCAAGGGACCATGCCTCAAACCTCTGATGAACAACCGATATATAACATCCTCCATATCTAACATATATCGACACTCTCTATCCAATGACTACATTTGTATCGATTCCTCTAACATATATGACATTTAACATTCATTCTTTTATCATATTCCTACGTGGTCATGTAGAACCTACACTAGATCAATAGTTTTCATCCCTTCCTTATTTTCCCATCGATTAAAAAATATTGATGATCCTAGAATCCTCATCATTGTCTCCACTTTGGAGTATACTACCCAACTCCACCAACTACCCACTCTTGATGATGATGTGCCCAGGATTGATGATTGTCATTACACCATGCTTGCTTGCTGATAAATGGTCTCGATGCATCTTCCTCCATATCTGAAGGTTGATATTAATTTTGACACCATAAGGAGTTCTAGGCCTCCTAGGACTCCATTTTAGTCCCTCTGTCCACTCAACAGGTGACGTCTATCACCCTAGGAACCTGTTGCCTAGAATGCTAGCACACCATGACATCATTATCCCTTTTTCCTATTTTAATGAGACCCATGAAGATACATGGCTGATATTTAATCTTTCCATGTACCAATCATCAGTTCAGATCTTCCCCATACATTCATCGTTGTTAGAACCTCTCTCATCATCATTGATACTCTTGGAGCATCATCCAGTTTCACCATCCTCCTATACTTCAATGATGATGCATCTCATATCAATGGTCTGGATCTCCTGGTCTATAGATATAATGAATAGGATTTACAGTGAAGGTCCAAAGGACCTCCTCTCCCCATGCATCCCACTTTCTTCCCATCATCTAATCCCCTAGTACACATTGGCTTCCAAGTTGACAAGCTGGGTCATTATGACATCACATCCACTTTTCTCACTCTAGGTTGGGACCAAACACAATCTATGGCTAAGACTCACTAGCCTTCTTGCAAATTATTGGATTCAATAGTTCTTAGGAATTTTTCATCATCGACACTTTTTAATTCACTCATTGTCACCAACCATTAACTTTCGATGATGATACATTGGGTATCAACGGTTCATATTCCATCGAGGTTGTTCATGAAAGGTCAATGATTCACATCTATATCAGGGATATCACCGTCATCATTATAACTCCTTATTCCAACTATTGGAATGTTTAAATACTCATTATCCTAATGATGATTCCTTCCCAAATGAAGGGATGAGATATATACTCCCCACTAAATCAACAGTCATGAATCCATCAACACCACTCTTCGATGGATCCAATGATTATCAATTCCCTTGGGTATTTTTCATCGTCGACACCTCATACAAGTATACTTGGGTACTCCTAGGATTATTCCCTCCAACAAAGGGCCATTATATACCCATTTTGTCGATCCAATGGTTGTATATCCTCCCAACTCAAACAAAAATTCTTCTACAAGAAAGTAGTGCAATCTCAGACATAGTGAATCTTTGAGATATCTTCAAATGTTTTCCTTTAATTAATAGTCTAATTAAGGACTTCACTTCCTAGGGATTCTTCTAGGTACTAATACATCTCAAATAAAGAACTAATCATGCTACTTGGATCTCAAATTTGGATTTTATTCCCCACCACCATTATTATCAAGGAGAGGGAAAAAACAACACAAGGGTTATCAACCTTTCATGACATTCAACACACTCCTATTATAGTTATTTGGTTTCCTTTCACATGAAACCCACTACACCAGATATCATATTGCACACACAAAAGGAAAAAACATACATTTATTCTATTTATCTTGGAACAATACATAGTGATTACAATTTGTTGTGTAAAGAATACACATTTATAGCACAAACAAACACATCCAACTATACATTTTAGTTCTACTACACAGGGTGAGAAATACTAATCTTTTTTACTAGATGTATCCAACCAATTGACTGTGGGTATATTCATTTCCACCCAACCATAGTCTATAGGTTCTTTGTAAATTTGGTAGTAGGCCACCCCCATGCTAGGCCATGATACCACTAGGGAATTCACTCTGATTTTGAGGGAGATTGGTATGTGAAGATCATTCTCTCTCACACCACTCTTGGTAAATATTTTCCTCATACCCACATAGAACACGCCTCTTCAAGTTTTATTATATGCCCTCCCAAACATTAAGCTCATGACCTTCTTAGCTCAGGTTGGGATATTGGACTTCTCAGGATAACCTGTATAGTTTTTCCTCCAATATTTCTATTGTTTCTTCCCTTGCCACATTCATTTTCCATAGGTCATTCTCTTAGACCAAAATTTCTATATTCGTCTACTTCAAAAGCTCTAAATCCCCTAAATCTCTCTCTCTGTTCTCTTGCATGTAATTTCTTCTTAGACCCTCATTCATGCATCCCCTACATGTAACTACTTGGGAAGGTTCTCTATATGTCCCCTCATTTTATTTTGTCAGAAGGAACCGATGGGGTCAATCTGGGGTTGCATAATTGGTACTTTTTTGTACATGTGGATGTCAACTTCTTCTGTCCTAACCCAATCTCCCATACTAGTATTCATTGGAGTGGTTGGTTTTCCAACTACCAACCCCCTTTCCATTAACTGATTTTTCTTGAAATCATGGTAAATGGAAATGACTTATTATTTCTAAAAAAAATATCTCAACAATGGGATTTGGGTCATCTTAGCATAATGAACCTTCTTAATAGGCTCCCTCACTCTTTCCTCTAGTGGTATAATGGGTAGTAATTTCAAGGCTTCACCCCCACATTTATCAGTTGGCATTTTTAAATTAGACAATAATACATTTAAATTGTTTATATAACATTTCATGGAAATCATCAATCATGATTAATTACAAGCTGGGGGAAACAAGGGTATTACACAATGAAACCATGTTTTAGGACATGATCCCAGGTGAGTATTTTCTTGTGAGAAACCTGCCAAGGAAATGTCTCCACTTTGGGCTAGATATTTGACTTCCATATTTTCACCCAAATATCATTTGTGGGGATAACTGAGTGATTAGTTGCTAAATGATAAGCTTCTCTAAGAGTGAAGAAAACTATGTGAGGATATCCCCATATGATATTATTTGGATGAGAAGAGATATTTATCTTTCTATTGCCAAGGCTCACAAGAAAAGAGGACAAAAGATGTAAGTCTTGTAGGGAACATGATCTGGATCTAGGTGCCATGAATGCCATTTTGAGGTTGTTGAGTCTGGAAACCAATAGTTTTGAACAATCCTTGAAGCACCTAAAAGGATTTATTTATAGATCCATACCATTGGTTTGGTTGAAGAGGAGAGATTTTTTTCCAAGAGTCCTCCCAAAAAAGGGATGAGCAACCATCTCGAATTGCCCAAAAAATGTGTTGCTAGATGAGGGATTTGTTTTTTCTAGGATGCATTCCAAATGAGGGAACATGAGTGCACCTCCAACATTCATATGAGCTCATAGGGTATGATGTAATATACATATTTCTATTTCCATAGGCTGCTCCATAATTCCTTATTTTGAATCCAGTGCTACAAATTTTTGGCTCCCACGGTTATGCTTAAGGTTTCGGGATCTCTTAGCCCTAGTCCCCTTTTTAGTTTTGGTATAAATATAGTGTTTTGTGCAACAAGGCCCATTTTTTGGCCGATTGAGCTCCCTGCCATGGAAAATCCCTTTGGATTTCTCTAACCACTTTGATATTTTTTGGGGGGCAGCTAGGGACGAAAAGAGATAAAGAGGGATCAATTAGAAGATATATTTGAGAAAAACAAGGAGACCAACGATATTGAGGGGACAAAAGGTCTAGATGGAGATATTTTTGTTGATATGTGAGAGAAGGTCTTCCCATGAGATATTGTGAACTACTGAGGTGAGCAGGGGCACCCCAAGGTATTTGAATGGAAGGGAGCTCCTCGAGTAGCCAAGAATGTAGAAGATGTGGAACTGAGCTAAGAGAGTTGTGTTGAAGAAGAATATATGGGACTTAATATGATTAATCGAGGTGCCTAAGGCTTCCATTAAATCATTAAGAATTTTTTTGAAGGATCTTGATTACTTTGTATAGGGAATTCCCATCAACATCATGTCATCAACAAATTGGTTGTGGGATAAGGGGGAGGCATAGTGGTGAAGATTTAGATCTTGAATATTTTGAGACGTGATAACAACTTTAAGGCTGCAACCTATCCCTTCATCCATGAGAACAAACAAAAAGGCGGCAAGGGGATCCCCTTGCCTAATTCCATAGGAGGGATGAAAATGAGAGGAGGGTGCACCATTTATAAAGAGAGAGAATAAACCATAGGATATGAGGTCCATGATCCATTTAACCCTTTTTGGATGAAAACCAAAAGCCAAGAGGATTTACTGGATGTATTTCGAACTGAGCTTGTCAAAATCTTTGGACATGTCCAATTTAATAAGCATACCCAGGGTTTTGGTGGTTTTTAAGGTGTGAGTTACCTCATGGGCCAATATGATGATGTACAAGATTTAGCGAGCTTCCACATAACCAAATTGTTTATGGAAAATTAGGTGGGGTAGAAGGGGTTTAAGGAAGAGGGAAATGAATTTGGATATTATCTTGTATATGACATTGTAGAGGGATATGGGGCGAAATTTATTAGGGTCCAAAAAATTTTATTATTTGGGATTAAGAGAAATAAAGGTTTCATTTAAGGCTGGGAGGAAACCTGATATTATTTGTGATTCCTACACAAGGGCCCATACATCAAACTTGATAACTTGCCAAGAATGATGGAAAAAATATGAGGTGCATCCATTAGGTCTTGGAGCCTTTCTTTGCGATAGACTAAAGTTGGAATTTTCAACTTCTTATAGAGTAATGGGGTGCATAAGGATAGAATTTTGTTCCTATGAGATCAATTTGGGGATGTTTTGAGTGATAGAATGAATGAAAACTATTCTTTCAGGATGAGATTCAAAGAGCATATCCCAAAAAAAAGTGGTTATCTCTTGTTCAATATCACTATGGGAGATGATGTTGTTACCTTGGGCATAGGTGATATGGGTGATGCAGTTGGAATGGTACCATTGGATCATGGCATTGTGGAAACGTTTGGAGTTTCGTTACCCTTCCTTGAGGCATTGGATGCACTCTTTTTGTTTCCATAAAATTTCATCTTGATTTTGTCTCTATTATAGTTTTTTTTCAAGAGTATTTTCCTATTGTGCAAGTTCTTCAGTTCGGCCATGAAGGATGATCTTCTACTAAAGTTCTTCCATTTCAAATTCTAGAAGTTTTTGAGCTTAAAATATGTTCCCAAAGACTGACTTGTTCCATGATTTCATGCTTTGTTTGAGGATCTTTAGGCACTACTAAAAATGATACATGATGGAATCTAAGTATACCTAGGAATCATTCCACTATACTTTAACATTGTCGAGGAAGTATAGGTGGGAGAGCTAAAAATGTTTCGAACCTAAAGGGTATTTTGTGGGGCTTGATGAGAGTTTATATACAAATATAAATACTCCAATGATCCAAACTTGCAATAGGAAGAATTTTGGCTTCCATGTGCATCTCATAGAGAATGAGGGATTCTAAAATCAAGAAGCAGTAAACCTACATGAAACCTATTGGAATCCTCCTCGATAATTATTTCAAGTACGGATTCCATTACTAGTCTACAACTGAATTAGATGTTGACTCCTTATGAAGTCATTGAAGGATAAATGTTCAGTACTATGGTGTCATAGACATCCTTTCTTCTCCTCTGGAGAAGTAATGAGATTGAAANCCCCCCCCCCCCCCCCCCCCCTGATCCAAAAGTGTGTATGGAAAAGATCATAAATACTTTGTAGTTGATGAAGAAACTTGAGTTTTTCCCCAAGATGTTGGGGCCCATAAAAATTGGTGATGAACTTAGAGGTGTCTTCACCTAGAGGATGAAAACTTGTTGTAATATTGAATTTGGTGCAAAAGAAATTTCCAATGAGGACCTTGTTAGGGTTACAGAGGATAGGAAGGCCACTCGCCGATAGTTTAGAGTCTATGGCCATGGAACAACCATTTTTCCATATTTTGGAAAGAATTCTATCTAAAACAACTCCATAGCATTTGGTTTCTTGGATAAGAACCATATCTAGTGATTTTGAATGAAAATTGATTCGTAAGATCCTATGCTTTGTCTTGTTATTTAGGCCTTGAGTATTCCATGATATTACTTTCATTGGAAGCTAGGGGAGGGTTGGAACATATCATTTATTGGTGCATTCTTCTTGGAATTAACCAGGATGTATCCAATTTTTTGCAGGCGCTTAAGATTGGATTTCCTTCCTTTCTTTTTGTCTTCCTTGGGATTGTTTTTTGGTTTGATCTTGTTGGGATGTATGTCAAGATTTGGATTTGATCTTGGATTTGTCGAAGTCCCAAGGTTATCTAATCTTTGATTTTGAAGGGATTTGTGAACATGTTGGATATATTATGGAGGTATTGATTGCATTTCCTACCTATGAACTACATCAATGATGTCTTGCAGGTCAATACCATATAAATCCATCTCATCTGGATCCAAGTCTAGACCATCCTCATTCTTAGGTGGCATAGGAGCATATTCCTGGGGGGAATATCAGAGGGGAAGATATAAGCTTTTTCTGTTTTTAGGTCTTTTGGATTGGGAGAGGGATCAAAGGAGTTTTGTCTCTTTGGGTTATTGTAAGAGGGAATATTCTTAATGATAGGGTGTTATTTAGTGGGAAGATATCCGAGAGCCTCAAAGTTGTTTTTGAGATCTAGATTTTTGGAGGGGAAAGAAGGACTGTGGGAGACAATATTTCTATTGGATCTATGTCGAGTTACTATCTCGGTGAAGCCATCATCATCCTTTTGTGGTTCATATTTTGGGGGTTTGGGGAGGTTTAACAACATATAGTCTCAATACAGGTGGTCGTGTTCATAGCAGTGGCACAAATGAAAGGGAGAAATCTCATAATCTAGGGTTTGAATCCAGTTTGAGTTTTGGAAGTTAAGGTATATGGATTCATGAATGAGTACAAAGACATTCATGTAGATGAATATTCAAGCATAGGCTCTGAAACAACCTTACTTGGTTGCTTCAATAGATTTTATATAGGTTCCCAACGTGTTGCCAATTCTTGCCAGGATTTATTCTTCCCAATACTTCTGAGGTAGGGAGTCGAGGCACACCCATACTGGAGCATATGTGAAGTCTTCCTTGTTAGGGTTGAATTTTTTTTCTAGTAACAGAGGTGTAACCTCACCAAACAAACGAAGTATGGGACATTCTCACATGTTCTTTCTCTTTCCTCAGGTTTTTTAAAAATAACAGTGAAAAAACCTTTTGTGCCAAGTTTAAATTCAAAGTGACAAGTGGGTTTCCAATGATATTTGATCCAAGCAACCAGATCTCTCTTAGTTGGATAGATGCCCAAAAAATTATCGATGATCATGTGATCCTTCATGAATTTCACATAAGAATTGAGTCGATTCGATAAGATATCATACCTTGGTTTTTCAACCATCTTTGGGATGCATTGTCTCGGTTTCCATTTCACAACTTCTCCATGAGGCACATGCGAGTCTCACATGGGATCTTCATTAAGGGGGCTTGTGGAGGCTGCATTTACATTACTTTTAGAGGTGGTAGTGGATGAATATTGAGCAGGTGAACCAGAACCATTGTTGTTATAGCTAGTAGAGGAATGAGGAGAGGGGCCAGGCCCCCCCAGAGGCAACATTGGAGGAGACAAAATTGTTATCAATCGTAGAGGAGCACTAAAACCTAGAAAAGATCTGAGAAAATAAAATTCACCTATTTATTTCTCTTCTCTAAAATTTGAGTCTATATTAATTAGTTCTAAATTGAATCCTTTTCTTGAAATAAAATTTAAAGAATAACTACAAATAAGAGAATTTACATAAATATTAAATTATCAATTTTTTTTATGAAACAATGATGATGGTAATGGTGGTGATGGTTAAATTCCATTGTGATGAAATTTGATTTATTGAACCTGGATAGAGTTAATGAATTACTTGATGTAACACCCCTAACCACCTACTAGGCAATGTCACTTAAAATATTTGTGCTCTGATACCATTTCGTGACATACCCGACCACCCAAGTCGGGCACATTCCATAAAAAATTATATTGTCATCGGATTTGATACCATATTAATAGAAATTCAACCAAAAATTTCTTTGAAACTAACTCTGATACAATTAATACATAAAACTACATTCTTCCATACATAGTTACAAACATTTTCATAAGAAAATTATACACAATCATAACAACATTATACACACAACATAAACTCATGATAATAGCATGCATAATTATTTATAAAATACATAATTAAACAAACAAGTGGGCACTTATCTTTGAATAAATGACACCAACTGCATGCATACCTTCCACGTTCCTCCCAACCTTAGACCACACTGTTCACAATTCTCAACAGTGGGTCATCCCCGAGCTAGGGATAAACCACTTTGGTAAGGGTTCCCAACCAGGATAAAATATCTCACTCAACAGGAACTCAGTCACATGTGACTCAAACATAGGAAAGTACATCAAAGATACCAATTCACATTGACATCCTACAGTCTCTCATTCCCGATATTCATGTCCCACCCTAGGAAGTGTTCTCTTTATATGCTCAAAAGTCCTTCGTCTGCCTGACTTCCTTTCTAGGGCTTAAGAAACATGTCAGATATGAAGTATTAGAGCCTTGTCACTATAGTTTGGAACCTCGGGAAATAATTCCCAACAATTCTCTGACCTGGATAAAATGCAATGTCCCACGGGCATGAAAACCTGCCTGTCCAGTCCAATAACCATAGATCCTTACAACCTACCTCTTTTTTCTAGCTCATCGGTCTCCAAAATATGCGCACTAAGTCTGTGCCCATTGAATCCTTAAGTGTGTGCCCCTTGCAAGGATCTTTTGTTAATGCGTTGCTCCTCGTGCGATTATACCAATGTGCACGGTAAACTTGAGTTGTTCCTCTTTTACTTCACCATTCATGTGCACTTCCACAGGTGCACACTATACACCTTCAACTGCATGTTGTATTATTTTATAACCTACACACACTTCTTTGGTATGATAATCACGGGCATTGACTTAATGTGTTCAATACCAAACCAACTATTTTGTTACTTCAACTCACCCATTTATAAGTAAAGTACAATTACCTTCATATGTACACATGGGGTTTATCCTAGGGGTGTTACAATCCCATCCCCCTTATTTATGCACTATCCTTAGTGCAGTATATACACATGTACAACCAAAATTTCAAAAATATTCAAAAATATGTGGGTACTATGTCCACATAGCATTCTAAGCTCCCAAGTTGCATCCTCAGGACCATACCAGGTCCATTGGACATTTACTATCCCTATGGCTTGATTCAAGATTTTCTTGATCTTCTGATTGAATATGCGCACCGAGTGCACTGGAAAACCGCCTTCTTTCTCCACCTAAATCACATTCCAATCAATGACATGATTAGTATCAGGTGCATTCTTTTTAAGAAATGACACATGTACTAAATTATGAATATGCATTGATGCAGGAAAAGAAAGAATATATGCTACAGGCTCAATCATTTCCAGGATTTCAAATGGCCCACAAAAATGAGCTTCCAACTTTGAGAAATTTCCCAATCTCAGGGAACTTATGTTGGACTTTACTTTCAGGAACACATGATCACCGACTTTAAATTACCTGTGAGTTCTTCTCTTATCAAAACAAATTTGTTGTTTGTCCTGCACAACCTTTAGCTTATTATTTATCTTCATCATCTACTCCTCCAATTCCCTTAGTATTTCTGGCCCAACTACTGCGCGGTTTGCTTGGTTATCCCAACTGGCTGGTGTGTTGCATTTTTTTCCATAGAGTGCCTCAAATGGGCTCATCTTCAGGGATGCTCAGTACCCATGGTTGTAACAAAATTATACCAAGTGTAGATAATCCTCCCATTTGGATGGTTTATGCATGAAATACATCCTTAGCATATCTTCTATTATTTGATTCACCCTTTCTGTCTGCCCATTTGACTCTGGATGATAAGCTATGCTAAAATGTAGATTTGTTCCAAATTCCATGAACAATCCTTTCCAAACATTTGAGGTAAATTTTGGATCTATGTTATACACAATTGTCTTTGGAATTCCATGTAATATAGATATTTATTTCAAATAAGCATCAACTATGTTAGTTTCCTTGTGAGTAAGCTTTACTAGAATAAAATGGGAAGCTTTGGTAAGCTTGTGCACCACCACCATGATATAATCATGTTGCTTGTTGGTTATTGGTAATTTGGTGATAAAATCCATTGTTACCACTTCCCACTTCCACTCATGAATGGGAAATGGATACAACAAACTAGTTGGATGTCTATGCTCAGCCTTGACCCTTTGACATGCCAAACACTTCACAATAAAGTCAACAATTTATTTTTTCAATACTGGCCAATAATATTGACTCTTGACAACTGCAATAGTTTTTTGATAACCCAAGTGTCTAACATAAGGTACATTATGCATTTATCCCAATATCATAGTCTTCAATTATCGAGAATTTGGCACATAAATTCTTCCTCTATATATGAGAATTTCATCACCTTCCAGCTTATATTCTTTAACTTTCTGCTGTAAAATACCTTGCTGGAGTTTTTCCTTTACCTCCATCTATTTCTTATCTGATTTTCCAACTTCTATAATTTTATCTTTCATATCTGATTGGTACATCCTAATGGTTGTAGCATGCATCTCATGCACCCTCCTACTGAGTGCATCATCCAACTTGTTCTTTTTACATTTGATATGCTTTATATCAAAATCATATTCACTAAGGAAATTTAACCACCTGCTTTTCCTGGCATTTAGAGTTCGTTGTACAAACAAGTATTTTAGACCATAGTGGTCTGTCCTCAACTCAAATATTTTTCCCATGAGGTAGTGCCTCCACATTTTCAAGGCATGCACTATATATTCCAACTCCAAATCATGAGTAGCATAGTGCCTTTCATGCTCCTTCAATTTTATTGATTCATAACATATCACATACCCATTCTGACCAAGGACTCCACCCAGTCCTTCTTTACATGCATCAGTGCATACAACGAAGTCTTTAGATGGATCAACAATCCTCAATATTAGATCACTTGTTAATAAATGATTAAATTTTTGGAAACTTCTTTCACAATCCTATGTCCACTCGAACTTCACATCCTTCTTCTACAAAGAAGTGATTGGATGTGCATTCTTTGAGAATCCTTCAATAAATCTCATGTAGTAACCTGCAATGCCCATGAATTACCTCATTTTCGAGACAGTTCTTGTTGTTGTCCAACCTTCAATGGCCTTTATGTTTTTAGGATCTACTACTATCCCCTCCTCGGAGATGATATGGCCCAAGTAGTGGATTCTCTTCTGGTAAAATGAGCACTTCCTTAACTTGGCATACAACTGATGCTCCCTCAATATCTGTAACACCATTCTCAAGTGTTTCTCATGTTCTTGTTTAGAATTAGAATATATCAAAATGTCATCCAAGAAGAGAATGAAAAACATATCTAAGTAATTCCTGAATACACCATTCATGAGACACATGAATACAACTGGTGCATTTGTTAACCCAAATGGTACCACTGTGAACTCATAATGGTCATACCTTGTTCTGAAAGAAGTCTTGTTGATGAATTATTATTTAATTATTACATGATGATAGCCTGACTTGAGATCAATCTTACATAATAACTTTACATCTTCTAGCTAATCAAAAAGGTCATCTATCTTGGGCAGAGGATACTTGTTCTTCACAGTTACTTTATTCAACTTCCTGAAGTCTATGCAAAGTCTCATAGTTCCATATTTTTCCTTCACAAACAATAACAGGGGACCCCAAGGTGATACACTTGGGTGTATATACCCCTTATTTAGAAGCTATTCAAGTTTCATATGCACTTCCTTCAGTTGACGTGTACTCATCATGTAAGGAGTATTAGATACTGGAGATGCTCCAGGCATCAAATTGATGGAGAAATCAATATCTCTTTTGGGTGGAAATCCTGGTATTTCCTTGAATACATGTTCAATCTCTTTCACAAATGAAATATATTTAATGTTTGGCATCTTATCTTTAGGTGTCTCTTCCATCTTCACAACAAATAATTGAGACCCTTTTCTATAAATCTTCTTCAACTGCAAGGCTGATATTTATCTGACAGTTACTACTCTAGGAATCCCTTGTAATCCCTTGTATTGTCCTTAAGTTTCCTTCCTCATATAAGAAAGTAAATTCTTTGTTATAATAGTCTCGGACAACATGATGTTGTTCAAACCAATTTATGCCAATTAGGCAGTCATAGGAACCTAAAGGTATGATGTTCAAACCTACGCTGGTGTTCAGTCCATTCATGTTCATTGGAAAAAATTTGAATATATCATTAATATTTCTTTGATCTCCTACAACTAGCTGCACCATCCAAGGTTTTACAAGCTTTCTTCTTGGAAAATGAAACCTTTTCACAATCTTAGGATCTAGATAACTATGACTATCTCCTGAATCAATTAAAATAGCAAGGGGATGCTTATTGTTCTTACCTTGTACTTTAATCATTTGTGATTGAAACTTAGCTTGCTTATTGTCCAAGGTTGCATAGATCTTAGGTACACTTCTGCCCATGTCCTCCATTGTTTTAGCTTACTGCGCATTATGAAAAGTACTCACTCTTTCACTTCTGCGAGGGAAATATCTGTACATACGATCTCCCTTACAACCCCAACATTGAATAGGTGGTTTCCCTAGTCTTTTCCATAGTGACTTTGTCATTCTAGATTCTTTAGAAGTTGGTTGTCCCTGATAGTTATTTCTGAAGCATGGTGGCTTAGTCCCATTCTTCCTTTGTTCCATATTAATTTTCTTCTTGTCTTCCCAATATGTTTGGTAAGATGATTTCCTTTTTTGTTTCTCATAAAGTCACTTATCCATTCTTATAATTTCCTCCAATGTTTTGTGATCATCATATTGTATTCTGTCACTGATAAATCATGGAAGCCCACTCAAATATCTATGAATGTTAACTTGCTCATCCTTGATGAAGGAAACATATTTCAGCAGTTCTAAAAAGATTCTTTCATATTCATCTATGTTCATACTCCCAAGCTTGATTTCAAAGAACTCTTTCATTTTCTTGTCATAATATCTCTTAGTCAAGTATTTCCTTTGAAAATACCTCTTGAATTCCTTCCAAGTCACCTTCTTCTCATTAATGTGTTGTACTTTCACATATTGGTCCCACCACATTGATGCTTTTCCTTTGAGCTGATAAATAATAGTTCTACCTTCTGCCAGTGAAGAGTAGCTATGCAACTGAAACTACTTTCTCATATTTAGAATCCAAGTCTCTACATCCTCATCCTTCTTGTGTTCACCATCAAAAGTAGGAGGCTTGATTTTTTTCATTCCCACTGAATTTCATCCACTATAAACCTCTTCTTAGGTTTCTTGACAAGACTTGAATTACTGCACACTCTCATAGTTGAATGCCTTGGAGAGTGATGGTGTTTCTTGCTAGCACTTATGTTGTGCATTGATATTCCCCACTTATCATGAGACCTATGCCTTCCTGATCTGCTTGATTCAGTTTTCTTATCCATCTTCTTCTCAAATTCTGTCCATGCTCTACATTATCTTGATGTTGAATTCTTATTGCTACTCCTTGGCTTTCATAAGCCTCTCATTATCAACTTTATGACTCAGGACATCCCTTTGAAAAATTTTGTGGTCTCTACCATGTTCATTCTTTCTTTCTTACCTTCACCATGTCCATTAGAATTTGTACCTTCATTACCCATATGGACATACATTCCTATGATCTCTTCTTCATGGATGAAGATCCCTTGCACATCTTGCATGATTATAAACTTGTGTTGATCATGTTCTAATATAATTGTTGTTAAATCTACAAAATGTGCAGCCAAAAGTTTTTTTTAGGTTAAACAAGTTAACAAAACCATGAAATTATTTACACTTCGGTTTCCATAAAACTTCATAATTATTTCTTCTATTTTCTTTGGAAGATTAACTACCCACTTGACTTCGTGTGCACTACTTATCTATTATAATTTCATAATTATCATGCGTTATTCACCTGTAGCATGAAAATGAAGTGCATGCACTGTGCACCACTATCTAGTGTGTACACATTTCCATCGCGCACTAATATCTACTGACCACAACCTTTGTATCACGCACCAATATTTTGCGCACAATGAAAGCACTATACTACATAATGCCAAGTTTTAGTGTGTTCGCATTGCGCTCCAATAAGTATTCCTTCATGCGACGTGAAAATTCAACATGCACGCACACCATACCAATGTTGCACATGCACCGAAAATTCGAACTGTGTTCTACCCACATATCAAGTGTATACCTTGCACATAAAATTATTAATCGTGTGCACAAGACTCTGCGATGCCAAACTTTATCACATTTTACTGTGCACTTATATTCTGCGCACACCACATGTTATACATGGCGCAGTTCCACACTTTAGTGAACATACCCTGTGCACCCTTAGTTTCTGAGTAACTTCAAACGTTCAATGTGCACACCTGCACAACATCATTTGTCCACAACATTGAATCCACTTAGTGCAGTACTCTATTTTTAATGAACACACATGTGCATATTATTCTTCTGCGCATCATTACTAATTAGTGCACACACTATTCTCGATACTTAACTAATTTTTCCATAATTTTTGTTGTAGAAATTGGGGATGTTTCCTGATTCTTACCCAATTTTCCAACATGGACGTTCTGAAATCATGAAATTTGTTCAATTTCACCTCAGTACATCCAAATTCAACCTCTACAACAACAAATTCTAGTGTGTGCCATTGGTTGACATTTTTGGTGCGATGTTTTCCAAATTCCTTCACGAATTGTGAATATTATTCAACAATTCCAACCAATGTCTTAGATTCTCTGTAACTTCAAATTTGATCAATTCCAATATGAATTTTCTTATACATGGATTAGAATCGAGGTTATCTCATCACTTAACCAAATTTCCCCAAATTCTTCATGAAATTAACAACAAAAATTGGGGCTTTTACCCAATTTAACTCAAGTGCTTCAAATTTTCGTCATGAATGCACTATAACTTGTAATTCAGCCACTTCTGAATTCAATTCGCTGCAAAAAATTCTTCGACATTATGTTAACTCGACCATCTAGGATCAGTATTGAAAAGTGGGCTCTAATACCAATTTGTAACACCCCCAACGACCTATTAGGAAATGTCACTTAAAAATTTCATGCTTTAATACCATTTTGTGACATACCCGACCACCCAGGCCAAGAACATTCTGTAAAAAGTTCTCTTGTCATAAGATCTGATACCATATTACCAACGATTCAACCAAAAATTGCTCTGAAGCTAACTCTAATACAATTAATACATAAAACTACATTCTGCCATACATAGTTACAAACATTTTAATAATAGAATTATACACAATCATAATGAAATTATACACACAACATAAACAACATAAAATCATGATAATAACATGCATAATTATTTCTGCAATACATAATTTAACACACAAATGGGCACTTATCTTTGAATAAATGACACCAACTACGTTCAGACCTTCCACATTCCTCCCAGCCTTAGACCGCACTGCTCATAATTCTCAATAGTGGGTCACCCTTGAGATGGGGCTAAAATCCACTTAGGTAAGGGTTCCCAAGTAGGATAAAGTATCTCACTCAACAGGAACTCAATCATGGGTAACTTAGTCACAGGTGACTCAAACACATGAAATTCCATCATAGATGCCAATTCACATTGATATCCTACAATATCTCATTCCCCACATG
>ML793978.1:355610-380790 GCA_009831015.1 Picea engelmannii | reverse complement strand
TCTGAGAAAATAAAATTCACCTATTTATTTCTCTTCTCTAAAATTTGAGTCTATATTAATTAGTTCTAAATTGAATCCTTTTCTTGAAATAAAATTTAAAGAATAACTACAAATAAGAGAATTTACATAAATATTAAATTATCAATTTTTTTTATGAAACAATGATGATGGTAATGGTGGTGATGGTTAAATTCCATTGTGATGAAATTTGATTTATTGAACCTGGATAGAGTTAATGAATTACTTGATGTAACACCCCTAACCACCTACTAGGCAATGTCACTTAAAATATTTGTGCTCTGATACCATTTCGTGACATACCCGACCACCCAAGTCGGGCACATTCCATAAAAAATTATATTGTCATCGGATTTGATACCATATTAATAGAAATTCAACCAAAAATTTCTTTGAAACTAACTCTGATACAATTAATACATAAAACTACATTCTTCCATACATAGTTACAAACATTTTCATAAGAAAATTATACACAATCATAACAACATTATACACACAACATAAACTCATGATAATAGCATGCATAATTATTTATAAAATACATAATTAAACAAACAAGTGGGCACTTATCTTTGAATAAATGACACCAACTGCATGCATACCTTCCACGTTCCTCCCAACCTTAGACCACACTGTTCACAATTCTCAACAGTGGGTCATCCCCGAGCTAGGGATAAACCACTTTGGTAAGGGTTCCCAACCAGGATAAAATATCTCACTCAACAGGAACTCAGTCACATGTGACTCAAACATAGGAAAGTACATCAAAGATACCAATTCACATTGACATCCTACAGTCTCTCATTCCCGATATTCATGTCCCACCCTAGGAAGTGTTCTCTTTATATGCTCAAAAGTCCTTCGTCTGCCTGACTTCCTTTCTAGGGCTTAAGAAACATGTCAGATATGAAGTATTAGAGCCTTGTCACTATAGTTTGGAACCTCGGGAAATAATTCCCAACAATTCTCTGACCTGGATAAAATGCAATGTCCCACGGGCATGAAAACCTGCCTGTCCAGTCCAATAACCATAGATCCTTACAACCTACCTCTTTTTTCTAGCTCATCGGTCTCCAAAATATGCGCACTAAGTCTGTGCCCATTGAATCCTTAAGTGTGTGCCCCTTGCAAGGATCTTTTGTTAATGCGTTGCTCCTCGTGCGATTATACCAATGTGCACGGTAAACTTGAGTTGTTCCTCTTTTACTTCACCATTCATGTGCACTTCCACAGGTGCACACTATACACCTTCAACTGCATGTTGTATTATTTTATAACCTACACACACTTCTTTGGTATGATAATCACGGGCATTGACTTAATGTGTTCAATACCAAACCAACTATTTTGTTACTTCAACTCACCCATTTATAAGTAAAGTACAATTACCTTCATATGTACACATGGGGTTTATCCTAGGGGTGTTACAATCCCATCCCCCTTATTTATGCACTATCCTTAGTGCAGTATATACACATGTACAACCAAAATTTCAAAAATATTCAAAAATATGTGGGTACTATGTCCACATAGCATTCTAAGCTCCCAAGTTGCATCCTCAGGACCATACCAGGTCCATTGGACATTTACTATCCCTATGGCTTGATTCAAGATTTTCTTGATCTTCTGATTGAATATGCGCACCGAGTGCACTGGAAAACCGCCTTCTTTCTCCACCTAAATCACATTCCAATCAATGACATGATTAGTATCAGGTGCATTCTTTTTAAGAAATGACACATGTACTAAATTATGAATATGCATTGATGCAGGAAAAGAAAGAATATATGCTACAGGCTCAATCATTTCCAGGATTTCAAATGGCCCACAAAAATGAGCTTCCAACTTTGAGAAATTTCCCAATCTCAGGGAACTTATGTTGGACTTTACTTTCAGGAACACATGATCACCGACTTTAAATTACCTGTGAGTTCTTCTCTTATCAAAACAAATTTGTTGTTTGTCCTGCACAACCTTTAGCTTATTATTTATCTTCATCATCTACTCCTCCAATTCCCTTAGTATTTCTGGCCCAACTACTGCGCGGTTTGCTTGGTTATCCCAACTGGCTGGTGTGTTGCATTTTTTTCCATAGAGTGCCTCAAATGGGCTCATCTTCAGGGATGCTCAGTACCCATGGTTGTAACAAAATTATACCAAGTGTAGATAATCCTCCCATTTGGATGGTTTATGCATGAAATACATCCTTAGCATATCTTCTATTATTTGATTCACCCTTTCTGTCTGCCCATTTGACTCTGGATGATAAGCTATGCTAAAATGTAGATTTGTTCCAAATTCCATGAACAATCCTTTCCAAACATTTGAGGTAAATTTTGGATCTATGTTATACACAATTGTCTTTGGAATTCCATGTAATATAGATATTTATTTCAAATAAGCATCAACTATGTTAGTTTCCTTGTGAGTAAGCTTTACTAGAATAAAATGGGAAGCTTTGGTAAGCTTGTGCACCACCACCATGATATAATCATGTTGCTTGTTGGTTATTGGTAATTTGGTGATAAAATCCATTGTTACCACTTCCCACTTCCACTCATGAATGGGAAATGGATACAACAAACTAGTTGGATGTCTATGCTCAGCCTTGACCCTTTGACATGCCAAACACTTCACAATAAAGTCAACAATTTATTTTTTCAATACTGGCCAATAATATTGACTCTTGACAACTGCAATAGTTTTTTGATAACCCAAGTGTCTAACATAAGGTACATTATGCATTTATCCCAATATCATAGTCTTCAATTATCGAGAATTTGGCACATAAATTCTTCCTCTATATATGAGAATTTCATCACCTTCCAGCTTATATTCTTTAACTTTCTGCTGTAAAATACCTTGCTGGAGTTTTTCCTTTACCTCCATCTATTTCTTATCTGATTTTCCAACTTCTATAATTTTATCTTTCATATCTGATTGGTACATCCTAATGGTTGTAGCATGCATCTCATGCACCCTCCTACTGAGTGCATCATCCAACTTGTTCTTTTTACATTTGATATGCTTTATATCAAAATCATATTCACTAAGGAAATTTAACCACCTGCTTTTCCTGGCATTTAGAGTTCGTTGTACAAACAAGTATTTTAGACCATAGTGGTCTGTCCTCAACTCAAATATTTTTCCCATGAGGTAGTGCCTCCACATTTTCAAGGCATGCACTATATATTCCAACTCCAAATCATGAGTAGCATAGTGCCTTTCATGCTCCTTCAATTTTATTGATTCATAACATATCACATACCCATTCTGACCAAGGACTCCACCCAGTCCTTCTTTACATGCATCAGTGCATACAACGAAGTCTTTAGATGGATCAACAATCCTCAATATTAGATCACTTGTTAATAAATGATTAAATTTTTGGAAACTTCTTTCACAATCCTATGTCCACTCGAACTTCACATCCTTCTTCTACAAAGAAGTGATTGGATGTGCATTCTTTGAGAATCCTTCAATAAATCTCATGTAGTAACCTGCAATGCCCATGAATTACCTCATTTTCGAGACAGTTCTTGTTGTTGTCCAACCTTCAATGGCCTTTATGTTTTTAGGATCTACTACTATCCCCTCCTCGGAGATGATATGGCCCAAGTAGTGGATTCTCTTCTGGTAAAATGAGCACTTCCTTAACTTGGCATACAACTGATGCTCCCTCAATATCTGTAACACCATTCTCAAGTGTTTCTCATGTTCTTGTTTAGAATTAGAATATATCAAAATGTCATCCAAGAAGAGAATGAAAAACATATCTAAGTAATTCCTGAATACACCATTCATGAGACACATGAATACAACTGGTGCATTTGTTAACCCAAATGGTACCACTGTGAACTCATAATGGTCATACCTTGTTCTGAAAGAAGTCTTGTTGATGAATTATTATTTAATTATTACATGATGATAGCCTGACTTGAGATCAATCTTACATAATAACTTTACATCTTCTAGCTAATCAAAAAGGTCATCTATCTTGGGCAGAGGATACTTGTTCTTCACAGTTACTTTATTCAACTTCCTGAAGTCTATGCAAAGTCTCATAGTTCCATATTTTTCCTTCACAAACAATAACAGGGGACCCCAAGGTGATACACTTGGGTGTATATACCCCTTATTTAGAAGCTATTCAAGTTTCATATGCACTTCCTTCAGTTGACGTGTACTCATCATGTAAGGAGTATTAGATACTGGAGATGCTCCAGGCATCAAATTGATGGAGAAATCAATATCTCTTTTGGGTGGAAATCCTGGTATTTCCTTGAATACATGTTCAATCTCTTTCACAAATGAAATATATTTAATGTTTGGCATCTTATCTTTAGGTGTCTCTTCCATCTTCACAACAAATAATTGAGACCCTTTTCTATAAATCTTCTTCAACTGCAAGGCTGATATTTATCTGACAGTTACTACTCTAGGAATCCCTTGTAATCCCTTGTATTGTCCTTAAGTTTCCTTCCTCATATAAGAAAGTAAATTCTTTGTTATAATAGTCTCGGACAACATGATGTTGTTCAAACCAATTTATGCCAATTAGGCAGTCATAGGAACCTAAAGGTATGATGTTCAAACCTACGCTGGTGTTCAGTCCATTCATGTTCATTGGAAAAAATTTGAATATATCATTAATATTTCTTTGATCTCCTACAACTAGCTGCACCATCCAAGGTTTTACAAGCTTTCTTCTTGGAAAATGAAACCTTTTCACAATCTTAGGATCTAGATAACTATGACTATCTCCTGAATCAATTAAAATAGCAAGGGGATGCTTATTGTTCTTACCTTGTACTTTAATCATTTGTGATTGAAACTTAGCTTGCTTATTGTCCAAGGTTGCATAGATCTTAGGTACACTTCTGCCCATGTCCTCCATTGTTTTAGCTTACTGCGCATTATGAAAAGTACTCACTCTTTCACTTCTGCGAGGGAAATATCTGTACATACGATCTCCCTTACAACCCCAACATTGAATAGGTGGTTTCCCTAGTCTTTTCCATAGTGACTTTGTCATTCTAGATTCTTTAGAAGTTGGTTGTCCCTGATAGTTATTTCTGAAGCATGGTGGCTTAGTCCCATTCTTCCTTTGTTCCATATTAATTTTCTTCTTGTCTTCCCAATATGTTTGGTAAGATGATTTCCTTTTTTGTTTCTCATAAAGTCACTTATCCATTCTTATAATTTCCTCCAATGTTTTGTGATCATCATATTGTATTCTGTCACTGATAAATCATGGAAGCCCACTCAAATATCTATGAATGTTAACTTGCTCATCCTTGATGAAGGAAACATATTTCAGCAGTTCTAAAAAGATTCTTTCATATTCATCTATGTTCATACTCCCAAGCTTGATTTCAAAGAACTCTTTCATTTTCTTGTCATAATATCTCTTAGTCAAGTATTTCCTTTGAAAATACCTCTTGAATTCCTTCCAAGTCACCTTCTTCTCATTAATGTGTTGTACTTTCACATATTGGTCCCACCACATTGATGCTTTTCCTTTGAGCTGATAAATAATAGTTCTACCTTCTGCCAGTGAAGAGTAGCTATGCAACTGAAACTACTTTCTCATATTTAGAATCCAAGTCTCTACATCCTCATCCTTCTTGTGTTCACCATCAAAAGTAGGAGGCTTGATTTTTTTCATTCCCACTGAATTTCATCCACTATAAACCTCTTCTTAGGTTTCTTGACAAGACTTGAATTACTGCACACTCTCATAGTTGAATGCCTTGGAGAGTGATGGTGTTTCTTGCTAGCACTTATGTTGTGCATTGATATTCCCCACTTATCATGAGACCTATGCCTTCCTGATCTGCTTGATTCAGTTTTCTTATCCATCTTCTTCTCAAATTCTGTCCATGCTCTACATTATCTTGATGTTGAATTCTTATTGCTACTCCTTGGCTTTCATAAGCCTCTCATTATCAACTTTATGACTCAGGACATCCCTTTGAAAAATTTTGTGGTCTCTACCATGTTCATTCTTTCTTTCTTACCTTCACCATGTCCATTAGAATTTGTACCTTCATTACCCATATGGACATACATTCCTATGATCTCTTCTTCATGGATGAAGATCCCTTGCACATCTTGCATGATTATAAACTTGTGTTGATCATGTTCTAATATAATTGTTGTTAAATCTACAAAATGTGCAGCCAAAAGTTTTTTTTAGGTTAAACAAGTTAACAAAACCATGAAATTATTTACACTTCGGTTTCCATAAAACTTCATAATTATTTCTTCTATTTTCTTTGGAAGATTAACTACCCACTTGACTTCGTGTGCACTACTTATCTATTATAATTTCATAATTATCATGCGTTATTCACCTGTAGCATGAAAATGAAGTGCATGCACTGTGCACCACTATCTAGTGTGTACACATTTCCATCGCGCACTAATATCTACTGACCACAACCTTTGTATCACGCACCAATATTTTGCGCACAATGAAAGCACTATACTACATAATGCCAAGTTTTAGTGTGTTCGCATTGCGCTCCAATAAGTATTCCTTCATGCGACGTGAAAATTCAACATGCACGCACACCATACCAATGTTGCACATGCACCGAAAATTCGAACTGTGTTCTACCCACATATCAAGTGTATACCTTGCACATAAAATTATTAATCGTGTGCACAAGACTCTGCGATGCCAAACTTTATCACATTTTACTGTGCACTTATATTCTGCGCACACCACATGTTATACATGGCGCAGTTCCACACTTTAGTGAACATACCCTGTGCACCCTTAGTTTCTGAGTAACTTCAAACGTTCAATGTGCACACCTGCACAACATCATTTGTCCACAACATTGAATCCACTTAGTGCAGTACTCTATTTTTAATGAACACACATGTGCATATTATTCTTCTGCGCATCATTACTAATTAGTGCACACACTATTCTCGATACTTAACTAATTTTTCCATAATTTTTGTTGTAGAAATTGGGGATGTTTCCTGATTCTTACCCAATTTTCCAACATGGACGTTCTGAAATCATGAAATTTGTTCAATTTCACCTCAGTACATCCAAATTCAACCTCTACAACAACAAATTCTAGTGTGTGCCATTGGTTGACATTTTTGGTGCGATGTTTTCCAAATTCCTTCACGAATTGTGAATATTATTCAACAATTCCAACCAATGTCTTAGATTCTCTGTAACTTCAAATTTGATCAATTCCAATATGAATTTTCTTATACATGGATTAGAATCGAGGTTATCTCATCACTTAACCAAATTTCCCCAAATTCTTCATGAAATTAACAACAAAAATTGGGGCTTTTACCCAATTTAACTCAAGTGCTTCAAATTTTCGTCATGAATGCACTATAACTTGTAATTCAGCCACTTCTGAATTCAATTCGCTGCAAAAAATTCTTCGACATTATGTTAACTCGACCATCTAGGATCAGTATTGAAAAGTGGGCTCTAATACCAATTTGTAACACCCCCAACGACCTATTAGGAAATGTCACTTAAAAATTTCATGCTTTAATACCATTTTGTGACATACCCGACCACCCAGGCCAAGAACATTCTGTAAAAAGTTCTCTTGTCATAAGATCTGATACCATATTACCAACGATTCAACCAAAAATTGCTCTGAAGCTAACTCTAATACAATTAATACATAAAACTACATTCTGCCATACATAGTTACAAACATTTTAATAATAGAATTATACACAATCATAATGAAATTATACACACAACATAAACAACATAAAATCATGATAATAACATGCATAATTATTTCTGCAATACATAATTTAACACACAAATGGGCACTTATCTTTGAATAAATGACACCAACTACGTTCAGACCTTCCACATTCCTCCCAGCCTTAGACCGCACTGCTCATAATTCTCAATAGTGGGTCACCCTTGAGATGGGGCTAAAATCCACTTAGGTAAGGGTTCCCAAGTAGGATAAAGTATCTCACTCAACAGGAACTCAATCATGGGTAACTTAGTCACAGGTGACTCAAACACATGAAATTCCATCATAGATGCCAATTCACATTGATATCCTACAATATCTCATTCCCCACATGCCTGTCCCACACCAGGAAGTGTGCCCCTTATCTTCTCAAAGGTCCTTAGAATAACTCACTTCCCTTACAGGGATTCAACAATAGGTCAGACATGAAGTTCAGATCCTTTTCACTATAGTTTGGAACCTTGAGAAATAATTCCCAACAATTCTCTCACTTGGAGAAAATCCAATGTCCCACGGGCATGAAAAGCCACCTCTTTAATCTGATAACCCACAGGCCTGACAACCTACCTCTTTAGTCTACCTCTCCAGGATAAGCCATGTACAGGTATCTGCAATAGTAATCAGTAGAATTACTCATCCCAGTACCAGTCAGTTTCAACTCATGGTTTAGTTCTATGACATAACATTCGGGTCATGATCACCACTCAGTCACTCCTCCATTATCGAATCATCAGCCCCCACCAAATTAAAATATCCCAGAATGGACTAATTCCAAACTATTTGACTGTATGTTCCCAACTTGACACTTGTCACGTTGAGAACTTCCTTCAATTCACAACATGTTCCCAACTTGACACTTGTCATGTTGAGAACTTACTTCAACCACTTGTCCCCTCCTTAGGACTTAGGATAAAATAATATATCTTTACTTCTTGCTTTTAAATAAATATTAATATAATATTCCTTTTTTACTTTAAGTCCCTTTAAATAATCCCCCTTAACCTCAACTAGTGCATTTTATGCCCCCCAAACTATTTTATGTGGTTGATCTTATGAAATGATGTATTTTCATTAAAATTGCAGGTGATTACATTTACATCTCATTACATAAGTACTGATATTTTGCATCGAGGCTCACCAGCCTCAAAATATACAGACTACACACTAAAACCAATGCACGAAAAAGTTTTGTGCTGCGCTCACATTTTTTCAGTGTGTCACCCTCATGCCCTTACACAAATGTGCTTTAAATCATCACACACACACACACACACACACACACACAGACATATACACAAGTTCATTGGTATCCAAAATTTGCGCACTAAGCTGGTGCGCGTTGAATCCTAAAGTGTGTGCCCCCTTGCAAGGCTCTTCTATTAGTGCATCACTCCCTACGTGCTTATACAAGTACCCATGGTAAACTTCATTTGTTCCTCTTTTACTATGCCATTCCTGCACACTTCCACAAATGTGTACTATATGCCTTAAACTGCACACTATATTATTTTAGAACCTACACACACTTCTTTGGTATGATAATCATGCGCACTGACTTAATGCGTGCAACACCAAACCAAGGATTTTGTTACTTCAACTCACTAGCTTATAATTAAAGTACACTTACCTTGATATGTACACTTGTGGTTCAACCTAGGAGTATTACACTTGATTTGTTTAGAATTGTATTTATGTGGTCGAAAATATTTAATAGAAGTGTTCCTAAATCATCATATCTTTGATGATTTAAAAGGTTAGGAAGGTTGGTATTACAATTGTTGGTTACTAATTACTGGTTATACTCTATCATATGATTTATTGACCCAGGTTTCATGTCTTTTGGGTTTCCAACAAAAGCCTCTAAAACTATCGACCCTCCTAGTAAACCAGAAGGGAACGCAACACACAGAATGCATCGCGCAGTCTCACCCGAGATAGATTTAATGGGTGGTTGTAAGACTCATGTGTTTATAGCCTTGGATCGAGCACAAGATATGGGATCTATATTCTGGACCATTTATTATAACTTTTATTGCAACCTACTATTATTCACAACTTATTCCCTCAATATCACAACAATATTTAAATAGGCAATGTAACAACTCATTCATTCATTAATCATAACACATAACTATTGAAAAGACGGTAAAGATATGCATGCATTCATCCCATTACCTAGATGTTACCGTGGTTAACCCCCTCCCAGTGCTATGTCCACAAATATTTGGCTCTTGTCTCTTTTATTATGGTAATTCTTCATATCCGGCGTCGCGCGCTTACAATTCTCCTTCGATGGGTAAGATGTATATGAGGTGAACTAGATCGCACCGGGATCCTCATCCTATGATCTAATCCTCATATATTCCTTATCTCCTCTCCTCTATCTCAACAACTTACAAAATAGTACACAACAACACTACAATTCGCATCGACTCGTACATATCTATGATGTGACAATGCAAAACCAAACTAACAAGAAGGAACCCCCTATGATACCTACATATCTATATTTATATATTTCAGGCTCTTCAACCATTTACAATATATTACCAAAACCATAACCCTACCGATGTTAGGTATTCCTCCCATGCGTGCATGTTGTTCTCCATTCCAGCTGTTACTTTCCTTGTGTATGCCTTCTTGCATGAATGTGTGTTGTGTTTTCCTCCTGCTGTTATTTTAGTTTCTGCACCCATTCTTTCCCCATGATCATCCTCCTTTCCACTTCATCCTGCTACCAACATGCCCTCAACACTGACATGTGGCTCGTGCCGAGCCACCTAATCCTTATGAGGTTCCTCGATCTCCTTGGTGATCATCTGGAACTTTTCCTTCAGCTCTGTTGTTTGTGTCAGTGCCTACGCAGTATTATCCTTGATTGTGTCCACTGCCTGTACTACCACTTCATCAGTCAACAATCCTGCACATTCTTCCTGGGTGTGGGCTATCTGTGTCTTAGATTCCTCTTCCTATGCCAGTATTTCTGCTACTTTCTCCTGTAATGGCTCCATTTGAGACTGATGCTCCTATTTTTGGTCTTGCGCAGAGATTAGCTCCACCTGCAATTTCTTAATCTCCTGCATACCTTTGACACATTTTGGGATTGGTATGTTCTTCTTATTTTTCTTGAGCTCTTGGATCGTTGCATTGATTCTTTCCTCTTTCTTGTCCTACCATTGGACCTGTGGATCTTCCTCCAACCTTATCCAAAGTTGCGCTGCTTTATTGAACACATCAATTGATCTGCTAACTTGTTGCTTTATCTTCTGCAACTGCGTTGTTGCTTCCTTCTTCCTTTTCTCCTTTACTACCAGTGGAGTGGTGGGTATGATTTGTTCTTAGAGATTCTCGATGTCCTTCTAATATTGCTCACTAGCCTGCACAATCTGATTAATATTTTTTTCTACTATAAGTTCATTCCCTTGCGCGGTGTTTGGAAGTTTCTCAAAAATTCCTCCTACTCGTCGTTCCAGTTTGCTCCTACGATATTTTTCCTCTTGAGTTTCAAACTTGGGCTTCTCACAAATGTTTTCCTGTGCCTCCCGCTTCTTTGTTTCTTGTTGTAATTCTACTAAGTTTTTGTGTGAAATATACTGTACCTCGTGGTTGATGCTAACCTAAAACTTGTGTAGTGCCCTTGATGGAATCTGCATCAAGACCAATTGGATGTGTTCTAAATCCTTCAAGGATGTCTGGAACATGATTTCATCCATGCGAAGCATTCTAGGTGTGATGTAGATCATTGCATTTGCGTGTGGTAATGAGTGGACTAGATCTCGTTCTTGTACCTCCACTCTTTCATCGGTCTGTGGTGTTGATGGCTCTATGCTCCTACTGCTACCTGCTATTTGTACTTGAGTCTCTTAAGGAACTATCCCATTTCTGCCAGCTCTTTTTGCAGTTTGTTCCTATGATGTGTTGCATGGTCTAAGTCCTCGACTAGACAATCCTGGACCATTCTAGTGATCATGTCCCCATCATCCTCCATAATCGTTTATTTTGGAAGTGTACATTGTGCCTTTGACTTCTTGTGTGTGCCTCCTGCCTACATGGATGGTCTCTTATTTCCCCATGGTTCCTATGTGTTGGGATTTGAGGCAGTCTCTTGTGCTCCCTCGATCTATTTTTGTTGTTCCTTGGTCGACTGTGTCTTCTCCTTCTTCCCTTTCAAGATTCCTATATTCTTTTGTCCTTTGTCTGTCTATGTTGGCTTGCCTTGTCCCGTTATTGGTCACTTGGGTACTTGGATTTCCGGAGGCTGCATTTCCCCCTGCTCTGTCTCTCCTTCCACTATTCTTTCTGACACTTCCTGGGTGATGGTTGGAATATTCCATTCGTTGGGACATTCAATAATGAACATATCAATATCACCCTATGTAATGTAGCAGCGCATCTGTGGCCATTGTTTAGTTATATATTTTCTTACCTATATCCACATTGCTTGTCATCTGTCCTGCAAAGTGGCGATGTTCACATACCATGTGACAACCTCGAGTGTTATTATCCATAATCAGATGATGGCTTCCTGTATGTCTCATAGGTATGATTCAAATCTGATCCTGTTCTCCTCTTATGGTTAGCATTCGGCCCTGCTTTGAGCAATAGATACCTTTCTCTCGTTGGCTATGGTCTGGTACAAAAAACTACATATCCTGGTTCTCGCCATCCCATGAAGACTATTAAAGTAATCAACCATGAGTAGTTGAACTATGTGCGTAGGTCCTACGCATCCTTGCAGTCCTCTAGGAATAAGTTCAATAAGTATGGCACCCAACTCATTAAGGTGCCTTCTGCGCACTAGGCTGCAACTGCAATGACTCCAGTTGGTACTTCCTCCCTGTGGCATTTTCTTAGCAACTTGCAAGCTAATATTTTTGCGCCCAATTGTGTGGCTACATTGTTGATATGTTTGATGATGATGCCTCTAGTCCCCCTGGTGGTGCCATACTTCTTCTTCATTTCTTCCACTAACATTTTTTCCTTAGATTTGTCATCCAGAACCAACACAGGATCCATACCCTAAATTGGTAAGCCTGTTATTTGTGCAATAATCTCAACAGTTATGGGGATGGGTTTTTCCAGCCATATTTCCCCTCCATGTGTGACTGCTAACAACTTCTTGAAGCATGTTGTTGCGTTATGGCCTCTGCCAAAATGTGGTAGGTTCAACAGACCTAAGATTCATGTTTTCTCCATCCATGAAGCCCACTGGTATGGCTGGTTAACTGGTTCTCCAAGATGAGTTGTGCCTATGGTCTGTATAAAGATCCTCTACACAAGTTCCAGGAACTTGGCTTCATCTTCTACATCATGGTCTGAGTATTTGAGCTTCCCAACATGACCCAATAGCTCTAGTCCTACCTGTACCCCAGCTGGTATGTGTGGTAGAAAACATTTTGTTGTAGGTTTCCTACGGGGTGAACTTGGTATCTGCATCTTGTCCTTCGGCTACAGTGGCTGGCTTGAAGTTCCAGCAACTTCCGTTTGTCCCCTCGTATTCCATTCCAGCCAAGTCGAGACATCATTTGTGGTCTCCCCTACTAGGTGTTCTGAGATGGTCATTTGAGACTCATCTGGCTCCACTGCTGCTGTTGAATTCGGTGTCGTTCCACTAGCTTTTGGAGTTTCTTCTATATTCTCTGGTTGCACCTCCTTTTGGGTTTCTTCTTCCTGGTTCTACAGTTCCTACACCACTGCAGTCATATCTACATTGGTGGCCTTCGCTGGTGGCTTCTAAATTTCTTCCAGTATCGGTGTGGGTTGTACTAGTATCCTCTCTGGGGATGGGATTTCATCAATATTGACGACCTTTGGTAGCTACTGTCACCTTCTTTGGCTTGTCCTCATGACTTGGTTTATCTAGCGGTCTGGCTCGCTTCTTCTTGCTTGGGCAGTGCCATCATGGTGAGTATCAAATGGTTGCTAGACTCGAATGGTTTCTATGGTCTCCGTGAACTCTCTCATTTTTCTTTTTCCTTTGTCATTCTCTATCTACTCTGTCTTCATGAATAGGATATGGGTTCCCGTGTCCATGTGTTATATGGATTTCCCATGAATCTTGTCGAGTACGCTTCCTTGGTTATGGGTTAAATGCACCTTAATTGCAGACTCAATGCATCATCAACGGTTTCGTACTTACCATTACTCCTATTGTCCCATGTTCTGTTGGTGCAATTAATGTGTCGTCCCATTGATCCTTGCCTCTCTTTAATTTCTCCTAGTGTTTTCATGTCATGTTGTTGTTGCCGCCTTTATTTTTCCCTCTTGTTTCCCTTTGTATGTAACCATTTTTCTTGCATTTTCCGCATTCATGTTTCTAACTTCATGTGGCCTTCCTATCTGTGACATATTGCACCCTTTTTAGTTTTGTTTCCTATTTTATTTTTTTACTGCGTGGTGTGTGGTCGACTATCCTTGTACAACTTTAGTTGGATCTCGTTGATCATTCCTCTGAGTTCTGTGACTGCTAAATCTCTTAACTATACAGTGCCTCCATCTATGACAGATATTACTTCGTATGGTCCTAACCAATGCATTCTAAGATTTCCTGGGTGTTGTAACAATTTGTTTTCATACATCAATACTACATCTCCTTCCTCGAACATTTTCTTCTTGATGTGTCTATCGTGCTAATATTTTTATCTTCCTTTCTGCACTTGTTGATGGAATCCTTCCAAGATTCAGTCTCCCTCCATGGTCAATAACTGATTCAGTCTCTCCTGTACTGTACCTCGTTCTGTCATTTGTGTGATAGCTGCTATGCGCAAGCTGGGTACTAAACATTCTAATGGTACTACTGCTTCTTGGCCATAAACTATTTTAAATGGCATGTGCCCTATCAATGTTTTGCATGTGGTATTGTATTCCCATAATAATGATGGTACTTTGAGGTCCTATTCATCTCTGTTGACGTTACAAATCTTAGTCAGTGTGTTCTCCAGAATCTTGTTGAAAGCTTCCACTGTGTCATTTTCCCATGGATGATACAGTGTGCTCTTCTCATGATGGACTTCAAACTCTTCAGTCATCACATGGATGGTGTTGTTTATAAAGTGCATGCCTTGGTCTCTCATCAAAACTCTTGGGCACTCGAATCAAGTGAGTACTTGTTCGAACAAAAAGTGTGTTGTTGTTTCTGCACTGCAATCTTTTACTGGTGTGGCTTCCACCCATCTTGTTAAATATTCCGTCACAGTGATAATGTACCTAGCCCTTGTTCTTTTTGCTAGTGGGTTGATTGGTCCCACAAAGTCTATTTCCCACTTGTCAAATGCATGTAATATTACTTCTGGTCGTAATGGCATCTCATCCCTTATGTTGGGTTTTCCTACCCTTTGAAAAACATCGCATGTTTGAGAGTACTCCTTCGAGTCTCTGTGAATCATTGGCCACCATAGTCCTGCACGCAATACCTTCTTCATGGTAGCTTTACCCACATAATTCCCTTCTACTATTCCCTCATGGGATTCTTCTAAGACTCTTGGTATATCGTTCTCTAACATTTATCTTCGCAAGATGCTATCTGTGCCCATTTTATATAACTTTCCGACAATCAGTTGATAGTCGACAACATGAACTACTAGGTTTTTATTTTGTGCAGTGCTATAGTCTTGTGGTGCAGTACCTGTACTCAATTACTAAATGATATTTGTGAAGTATTCATCAACAATCTATACTAAGAATAACTTTGCATTTGGAAAGTTGTCTTCTAAATTCGTAGGTTCTTCTCCATTTGTGACCCTCGATAAGTGGTCAGGTCCTGCATTCAATTTTCTCTTCTTTAACTATTACATCAAAGTTGAATTATTGGAATAGTAGTAACCATCGACAAATTCTCCCCCCCCAACATTGGCTTGTTGACAAGGTATTTCAGGGCTGAGTGATATGTGAACATTTTAAAGTGATTTCCCAATAAGTAATGTCTGAATTTTTGTAGTGCATATACCATGGCTAGTTGTAAGTTTCTGCTCCATAGAGCCTTATAAAACCACAAAAAAAAAAAAAAAATTTAAGGAAATGCTATCCTAACATTTCATAACATCATAACCAACATATATCCATTCAACTTAATTAAAATTTACAAACAGATCCTAATTCACATACAAACAACAACATAACACTGCATATTCCTTATAATACATAAAACAAATACATAAAATGAATTACCTCTTCCTGATGCTAACCCCGATCTCTGTTGGTCCAAGATGAAGTTGAAACTGTGCCAAAAACTGCCCAAAACTGAGTTTTCCTCCCTGCCAGCTAGGAGCAGCATGTCCGGCTCCCTAGCTCTAGGATATAGTAAGGATATCCTGGCCCCCGTTCCCGAAACCCCCAGCAACCTGGTGCCCCCCTGCGATGGTTCACCCAAAAACTCCCTATATCAAAACTCCCACACCAGAAAAATATCCAAACAAAAATCCAGTCCCCCTGCAAAATGCTTTCCCCCTCCAAAATAATAATCCCTATGCATCTATTCAAGAAGGGTTGTTACATACACCCACCCTTCAGGAAACTTCATCCCGAAGTTAAGGTATCTCATGGTACAAAGGAAAAGAAACATGGTTCACACAATCATAACAATTAACTAACACTATTAGTAAGTAAGTCAATAAAATTCATACATACTAGTGTATATGTACAAGAAATGCATGTGTAGCTAGTACATACAAGTCTCGTGCATGTACTAATAATCAATAACTATCACCCTTTAGTAATTTATGTATGCATCTAATCCAATCAACAAGATTAGTCTTTTATAAAAGACAATAAACCAATCAAATGTTTGCGAAACCTTTAATTACAATTATCTAGTTCAACAATTTTATTTAGAAAACTGTGGTTTAGTCACATAATTATGAATATTCATATATACACATTTTCGTTTTAGAAGGGAAAAAATTGAATTCCACCATCAGAGAAATATCCATACTTTCTCAACTATTTCTACTCATCCTTCCTCCCTAACTTACTTCCATCTTCATTCCTATCCTTCCTCTGCTAGACTATCTTGGAGTGTCAACTATATTGACCTAACTCCAAATAGAATCCGTAAGAAGAAGTGTCACTATCTCGACCAAGCTTCCCCAGCAGGCAACTGACAATCATCATCACACATCTTGGGGAGTGTGATCTAACACCATCCTCCCATGACTTCAGGTTTCAGAGGATACACGGTGGGAAATGCCTCCACCCCTCCTAATCATAACTAGGGTCCACACCCTACAATGGAATATACAGTGGCACCGTGTTTCTAGGAGTTTTGTAATTGTTTATTCGGTTTTGGGCAGTCTCATCACTTGAAATCCTGCACTAGTCCACATATCATAGAAATGCATCCAAACCAATATAATTTCACATACAAATATTCATACCATAATTTTTCTTGGCTAGTGGTCATGATATCCACTTTCATCATCATTATCCCTTGGCTATTTTATAGCCCATAACCTGTATATTAGTCTGTAACAAAACTCATACATTTCTACGCATCATCATCATGTAATTGTATGTAATCATCATTTCAATTCGGTATCCGTTTACCAACAACTTAACATCAAAGTTTTCAAGTTAGAAATAGATCTCATAATATCCCATAATTCCATTTTGACACCCATTCATAAAATTATCATTTACCAAATAGATTGCATCATATCCAACATCATCAATAACATTTAAAAATTCATAAAATTTACATTCTCACAATATGTCACATCATATACATCATCATCAATAACATTTAAACATTCATAAAATTTACATTCACATAGTAGATCGCATTATATACATCATCATCAATAACATTTAAACATTCGTAAAGGTTCATACAATTTAAAGTTTAAGTGTATCATTTAATAGTTTCACTGTGACTAGAAAATAAAGTATACAGGCCTCAAGTAATCCTGGCTATCTAAGTCAAAAGGTGGTGTTACATACACCCCACCTCCGAGAAACATATTCTCGAGGTGGTCAAAAAAGTGAGGGATAGTCTCGTCGTAGTGTCTCGATGTCTTCCCAAGTAGAAGATCCTGGACTATACTTGTCCCATTGGACCTTAACTTGGTATACTAGAGGGTTCCTGAGCTGTCGGACTCTACGGTCTAATATGTATAACGGTTCTACCATGAGGGTTCCCACGTCCGATACCTGCAATTCCTTCCAATTTAGTTTATGTGATTCATCAACAACATAATGACATAAAATAGATACATGAAATACATTATGAGTTTTATGCAAGTGGGGTGGCAGTATGAGACGATAGGAAATGGGTCCAATTTTCTCTTGGATTCTGAATGGTCCTATAAATCGAGGTGACAATTTTGTCCCCTTCCCGAACTGTATGGTACTCTTATTAGGCCTGATACGAATGAAAACCTAGTCTCCCACTTCATAACTTTGGTCGGTCCTATGTGCATCCACATAACTTTTCTGCCTATCATGTGCTTCCTTTAATCTCTACCTAATCTAAATCACCTATTCCTCCATCTCTTGAATCAATTCTGGCCCAACTGTTAATCAATATTCTAATCTATCCCAACTCAACGATGTTCTGCATGGCCTTCCATACAGAGCTTCGTAGGGTGGCATTCCGATGGAGCTATGAAAACTGTTATTGTAGGCAAACTCTACCAAAGGTAGGTACTTCTCCCACTGGGTTTGATTATCCATGACATACATACTGAGCATGTCTTCCATGACTTGATTTACTCTCTTGGTTTTCCCATCTGTTTCAGGATGATAAGCTGTGCTTAAGTTCAACTGAGTCCCCAATGTTGACTGCAAACTTGTCCAAACCCTAGAAGTGAATCTGGAGTCCCTATCTAAAATGATCTTCTTAGGTATCCCATGCAAATGGATAACCTCATTTACAAACACACATGCCACATTAGTGACATCATAAGTGTCTCTAACCGGAATAAAATGATCACTCTTGGTTAACTTATCAACTATCACAAGAATGGCATTGTGTCTATGAGATGTGAGAGGCAACCCCACAACAAAATCCATAGAAATGACTTCCCATTTGGACATAGGAACATCATGTGGTTGTAGGATGCCTGCCAGGTGATGGTGGTTGGCTTTCACTTGCTGACACTCTAGGAATTTGGCGACAAAATGGACTACATCGTGCTTCATGACTACCCAAAAGAAGAGCTTCCTCATGTTTGCGTACATCTTCTTCACACCCGGATGCACACAATAAAGTGATCTATGGGATTCCTTCAGTATGATGCTTCGAATATCCCCATTCTTAGGGATGTACATCCTTCCTCGATATCTCAATAGTCCATCTACTTCCAGACTATATCCTTCATACTTTGGATCTAACTGCCTCCCACTCTGGAGGTTTGAAGTAACCTTTAAATACCAACTGTCTCCATGGAGTTGCGTCAACACATGATCCCTCAGATTGACGTTTAAGGGTATCAAGGAGAGGACACGTGGTCTCCTGCTCAAGGCATCTGTGACTACATTTTCCTTCCCCTTGATGTACGAAATACCAAAATCGTACTCACTCATAAACTCACTCCATCGCCTTTTCCTGACATTTAGATCTCTTTGAGTGAAGAGATGATTTAAAATTTGATGGTCCATTTTAAGCTCAAAGTTTCGCCCCAAAAGATAGTGTCTCCAAAGTTTCAAAGCTAGCATTACAGATGCCAATTCTAAATCATGAGTAGCGTAAAGCTCTTCATGTTTCTTAAACTTCCTTGATGCATAAGCTATCACTCCTTCATCTTTCATTAGCACGGTCCCCAACCCTTGATTCGAGGCATTTGTGTAGAATGTGAATTCCTTTTCCATATCCAACACTCGTAGAATTGGCACACTAGTTAATAACCTCTTAAGCTCGATGAATGCACTATCACATTCTTCTATACATTCATACCTGACCCCCCTTGCGCTGCAAAGTGGTGATGGTTTTTTCTATTTTGGATAATCCTTTCACAAATCTCCAATAATAACCTACTAGCCCCATGAAGCTTCTCACCTCATGGGCATTTTTCAGCACTGGCCACTCCATAATGGCCTTTACCTTTTCTGGGTCCACAGAGATTCCTTTGCCAGAAATGATATGACCTAAATAGTGAATCTCTTTCTGGAAGAAGGAACACTTCGACAAATTCCCATACAATTTGTTCTCTCTAAGGCAGGACATCACTACTCGTAAGTGTTCCTCATGTTCTCTTTTATTCTTGGAATAGATGAGGATGTCATCTAGAAAGACTTGTACAAAACGTTCTAAGTACTTCTGGAACACGTTGTTCATGAGGCTCATGAATTATGTTGATGCATTGGTCAATCCGAAAGGTACTACGACAAACTCGTAATGTCCAACTGAGTTTGAAAGGCAGTTTTTGGGATATCGCCTTCCTTAATCCTTAATTGATGATAACCTGATCGTAAATCAATCTTTGAGAATACCGATGCTCCTTTCATCTGATCGAAGAGGTCATCTATTCATGGCATTGGGTACCTATTTTTCACTGTAGCATGGTTCAAGTCCCTATAGTCTATACACATTCGTAAGGATCCATCCTTCTTCTTTACAAAAATTACTAGTGCACCCCATGGTGAAACACTAGGCCTTATTAGCCCTAAGTCTAACAACTCCTTCAACTGCATTTGCAACTCACAAAGTTCTAGCGTTGTCTTCTGATACGGGGTCTTGGAAATTGGTTCTACACCAGGTTTTAGCTCAATAGTAAAATCAAGCTCCCTCTCAGGAGGTAACCCTGGTAACTTGTTCGGAAAAACATCCTTAAATTCTGACAATACCGGGTACTGATCTAATGAGGGTCCCTTCCTTTCATTCACTACTTCCACTACATACAGTCGACACCCTTGTCTCAAGCATCATTTAACCTTCATAGTTGAGATAAAGCATAATGACACTTTTCTCCGTACGTCCTGGATCTCTACTAGCCTTCCTTCGTCGTCTACACAGAGCACCTTTTTTGTGAAACAATCTACCAAAGCTCGATGAGCTTCTAACCAATCCATTCCAATGATTAGGTTGTATGCCCCGAGAGAAGTGATGTATACCTTCAACCTGGTAGTACACACTCCCAGGTTTACTATACAATTATCAACACTAGGTCCTACCACTTGTTTTCCCCCCGAAGCCATCTCGACTTGTTTAAAGTCATCGTGCTTGTAGGTTGCCAACCCACTCTTTTCTAATGCAGATGGTGAAATGAAACTATTTGTCGCACCAAAATCAAACAAAATATTAACATCGATATGATTTAGCATACCTGATGACTCCACCACCATGGATTGATGTTTGTCCTGGCGATTATTAATCGTTGCATAAATCTAGTGGTTGCTGCTTGCTCTTCCCATTGGGGACTTTCCTTCTCTATGAGCGAATATTGATTGCAAATCTGGGCAGTCACGCTGGTAATGGGGTCCTCCACACCCCCAATAGGTAACACAAGATTTAACCTGCGCACTGTTATGTGACTGTCACTGAAACGAGTTCCTTCCCCTGAAACCCCTGCCCCTACTAGTTGTTCCCTAAGATGATTGTGGACCTATCTGCGTCATTGGTGAATAACGAGATGCTGCACTCGCTGCGATTGAAATCACTGTTGTTACTGTCCTTGGTGCGACTCTGTTACCATATGGAGGTGGCCTTGAGCCCCCTCCCTTGGAAAATGTCCTAGTGGTCTTCCTGACCAATCCAGTATGATGTGGAAATGTCAATCTTGTACCAACGGTTAAGTTCATGTGTTCCTCTGCATAATGCACATTTTCCACAGCTTTCTCTATCGAAGAAGGTTTCCACATCCGCACCATAGCTCTTATATTAGGGTTCAATCCATAGACAAAGCACTCTGTCTGTCATTGGTCATTATACATGTATGAAACATACTTGACCAGTTCCATGAATCTAATCTCATACTCTTCTACAGTCATGTTTCCCTTTACTAAGGCATGAAACGCCCCTACCTGTTGTTCCTCATAATAAGCTGGAAGATATTTCTTTTGGAACCTCTCCTCGAAAAGTTCCCAAGATACTGTGTCTTGGGTAAGATGCAGTTGTCTTTCCAGGTTGCCCCACAATTCAAGGCGATGTCTCTTAACTGAAAAATTGCTATCTTCGCCTTTAAGTTGGATGCATAGTCTCTTAAGGAAAAACACCTTGTCATGCCTTCCAACCATGCTTCCGCGCATTCACTGGCGTGACCCCCAACAAACTCTGGAAGTTTGATCTTCTACAATTCTTGAGTAATTTCTTCAGGTGGAGGTCCTCCCCCAAAATCCCTTAATGCTTCTATATTACCTGTTCCAGATGGTGGGGGTTCCACTTTGGTCCCTGTTGATTGTCGCCTCTTTAAAGTCTCATTTATGGCCTCCAACGAGCGCAGTATGAGAGCTAGTTTGGGCGATGGTGGGGGCAGCACTGGCGGTGTTGGCAATGCCTACGAAAATGCTCCCCTACCTCGATTCCCTTGAGTCCTAACCATCCTATATGATTTAACCTTCATCAACCAAAGTTGTCAGGGTGAGTTCAAGGACGTTTCAAATTTGCGCTACTTAAACTAGAAACAGGGTTAGGTTCAAGTTTTTCTTTACTTGTCTGTAAATAGACATTACTCTCTTTAGGGGATTGGTTGGGTTAGGATTAAGTGTCTAAGCTTGATTTATTCACCTAAGAAAACTATTGATTCCCTTGCCTAGTAGCTACGCTATCCTTGTGCCATACTCGCCAATTCCTCTAGCTTACTCTCCTAGTGTGTATGTTGCCTCCTTCCCGCTTGTCCTAGTCTAAGTCCTTTAAAAAAATTTCTTACAACTAATTATCCTTCGATTCTTGACTAGTGAGATTTACTTGGTGCATTGTACATATGCATTGAATTGCGTGTCTCAGTGGCTACAAGTGTGAGTCTTTAAGGATTGTAGAGTGGCTTTCGGCATTGGAACTTAGCGCTTGTGTGTTGTGGTTATGTATTGCTTCCTGACTTGTGGTCGTATGATGTAGTGAGCCTAAGGAGATGCCTTGAAGCTTAGTGTTTGACTTTGACTGGTGGAATGGAGTGGAGGGACTTGGCACTTGGCTCGATGAGTTGTGTGTATGGTCTCGTGAGCTTGGTGCTTGGATAATCAGAGATTATTCTTCAGGATAATACTTTGCTACTATTGATAATTAAACTATTTATATGTGAATTTATTTGTAAAAGTGATATGTGTGGCACATTGGTGTTAGTGCTCTTCTTAAGGCGCTTCGCTTGGTGGGTGGTCTTGGGTTCAAAACCCATGGATCCTCTAACATTTTAATTAACTTTAATGTAGTTTACTTTACACTAAATATACAATTAATTTAATTTTTATTTATTTTTTTAGATAATTAGTTACACTAATAATTTTAAAGTTACTTAATTATCTTTAAAAAATTTATTTTTATACTAAATTATCTTAAATTAACTTTAAATTAATTTAAACTAAATTAAACTAAATTATTTTTACACTAAAATAATAAATTATATATATAAACGAACACACACAAGATTTAATTATAAATATATAAAAATTTTAATAAAATATAAAAAATAAATAAAAATAATAATTAATAAACAAAAACAAGTGCGGGCACGCATGGATTCCACGTGCCCGCCTTGCTTCCTCCACCACCTTCCTTTACTAAACCCTAACTCTACAATTCCTGTCATTTTCTTTTGGCTACGCGGTCGGCCACCATGGTCGTTCCCTTTGCATCCTTATTTTTTGGTGGTTCTCGCTGAATTGGTATGCAATCAGTTCTTCCCTAGTAACTTGGTAGAAGGTCGAGGGAGGAGAATAGGTTTTGGGGAGTGGTCTGCGGGCTTGCACCTGCATTTTTTTTTGTATATTAATTAAAAAAAAAATTTATATGTGCAGCGCGCGGCTCTTCCTTGGTGTGTTGTTCCGTGTGTTCCAATGGTTTTGCATTTTGGGCACTAGGTTTTATGTTAAATGTGTGAATAACCCGACTCTTCCTTGGTGTGATCTTCCTTGTGTTCCAGTGGTTTTACATTTTGGGTGCTAGCTTTTATGTTAAATGTGTGGATAACCTGCGTTGTATTGTGTGGACAACCCGCATTGAATGTGTTATGTCCAGGTGGTGTGTGGAGTTGTTCGCTGGTGTGTTGGATAGCTTTGATTGTTGTGTACCCCCTTTTGGGCTTCTCGTCCATGTGACTTGCCCTGATGCTTTACGCTTGTGTGCTCGGTCTCTGCAAACTTGTGTTCTGTTACATGTGCTTCACCCGGTGCATGTTCTCATGAGATTGGCTCTTGGTTTTAGCATTGACTTGATGCGTAGTACACTTTGACACATCCCTTGTGGTTTGACGCTTGGTCTCAGATTTTGATTTGTGATGTGGATGTGGTTGCTAACCCGTGTTGGCTCCAGATGCATTGTGTAATGTAGAAGTCCACCCGTGGGCTCCTCCTGCAAGTGGCTTTGGCGCTTGGCCTTGGGTTTCGATTTGCAATGTGCATGTGGTTGCTAACCTGCGTTGGCTCCAGACGCATTGTGCAATGTCAAAGTCCTGGAGTTGTTAAATGGTTGTGGTTTGACCACCTCTTCCCAGATTCGAAAGGTGGTCCTTTGCAACCCTAGGCTTTTCTTTTCCAGTGTTGAAGGAATCATACAGTCTAAACTCGCCTTCCTTAGGACCAAAATCTAGTGGCTGCTACTTGGGGGGAAGGATTAAATTTGCTTCAGAAAAAATTGTCAAGGTACACATTCTAGTCTTATGTCACTCACTGCTGCTATTTGTATATTCCTAATTGGCATCTCTATCTACGAAGTATTTTGCATAAGATCAGATAAATTTGGGCATTGCTCTATTTGGTCTAAATATAACATGAATTTTATTTCTAGATGTGGGGTTGTAGCTTTATGTGCTAAAGTACTAGGTCTCATAGTTTTGTTCTTTTGGAAAAAATACTGTTTTGGTAGTACTCATTAAATTTCAGTCTGTCATTCTCTTTATCAGGTTTCAAACACAACGATTCTTTTTGAATATGAAGTTGCCAACGTGACCAGATCCATTAACCAAGATTTTAGGCATGTTTTTAAGTACTTAAGTGGATACATTAAGGACAACTGCAAATGGATGATTCTAATTTTGTTTTAGTTTATCTGGGTCGATGTTTGATAAGGTTTCTAGGCATGGTTGATATCTCTATGGAGCCTGATTTTGTATCCTCACTTTCTCTAGGGCGCTGAAAATGAGGAGTTTGAAGTTGCATCAAGGCAAGAAGATGATGTGTTATTTTATCAAACAACTAGTGTCAGTGTAGCTTCTATTCTTGGCATTAACACAAAGTCAAAGTGGCCAGCATCGGTACCATTGAAACTCCGGGAGCTTAACTTGTGTGGACTTGAAGATTTAATATTAGTCTTG
>ML793978.1:294414-355560 GCA_009831015.1 Picea engelmannii | reverse complement strand
TAATATTATATCTTTTCAATTGGGCATATTGTTTATATATAGATCTGTGTAAAAATAAAATAAAAATTTGTGTTTTTGGCTTGTAGGTTAGGTGGATCTGGAGTTGGAGTTGGAGCTTAGAGCTTGGCCCTCAAGCCTAGATTTATATCTAATTGAGGGTTTGGGTAGGTGGGTAGGCCCTTGGCTCTAGATTTTGAACCAGGGCTCCAATACCATGTGTAAGGTTCTGCTCCACAGAGCCTTATAAAACCACAAAAAAAAAATTTATTTTAAGGAAATGCTATCCTAACATTTCATGACATCATAACTAGCATATATCCATTCAACTTAATTAAAATTTACGAACAGACCCTAATTCACTTACAAACAACAACATAACACCGTATATTCCTTATAATACATAAAAAAAAAATACATAAAATGAATTACCTCTTCCCGATGCTAACCCCAATCTCTATTGGTCCAAGATGAAGTTGAAACTGTGCCAAACACTGCCCAAAACTGAGCTTTCCTCCCTGCCAGATAGGAGCAGCCTATCCGGCTCCCTAGCTCTAGGATACCGTAAGGATATCCTGGCCCTCATGCCCAAAACCCCCAGCAACCCGGTGCCCCCTTGCGATGGTTCACCCAAAAACTCCCTATATCAAAACTTCCACACCAGAAAAATATCCAAACAGAAATCCAGTCCCCTTGCAAAATTATTTCCCCTTCCAAAATAATAATCCATATGCATCTATTCAAGCAGGGTTGTTACACTAGTTCTTCTCTTTCTGTCGTGTTATAGTTATGTTCTGAGTCTAATAACTTTCTACTTGTGAAGGCTATTGGGTGATCCAAGTCTCTTGTTCCTGGCTACACTAAGATAGCTCTGAGTGCTATCCCTGATGCATCTACATGCAGATGAAATGTCTTTTCCTAGTCTTGAAATACTAATATCGACGTGGTAACCATCTTTTCCTTCAAGGTATCCAAACCGTGTTGACACTAGTCATTCCATTGAAACTTCGTATCTGTCTATAAAAAAATTTCCATTGGTGTTGTGATCTGTGCATATCCTTTGATGAATTTCCTATAATATCCTATGTGTCCTAACATTGCTCTTAGTTGACGGACTATTTTTGGTGTTGGCAAAGTAACAATGACTGTGATCTTTGCCAGATCTACTAATAGACCTTGTTTGCATACTATGTGGCCCAATAGTATCCCAAACAGTGTTCTAGATATTCATTTATTGATATTCAGTGATATATGGCACTATCTACATCTTTCTAACATCAGTCGTAAAACTTCCACATGGTTTTTCAACAGATTGTAGATTGTCCAATCATCCAGGTATACTTCAAGAAATTGATGGATGAATTCCTTAAACGCAACAATGACTACTCTAGAGAATATTGCCGGTTCATTCTTCAGTCCAAATGACATGACTGTGTACTGATAAGATCCCCATTCTATCACAAACATGGTCTTGTTTCTGTCCTCCTGTGCTATCCTAATCTAGTGGTAGCCTGAGAATCCATCAATGAATGAGTAAGCTTCATGTCCACCCACGTTCTCTAACACTTCATCTGTGAATGGTGTAGGGAACATGTTGTGTAGGAATGCATCGTTCAACTTCCTCAAGCCCATGCATATCTTGATCCCTCTTCCTTGTTTCTTGCCTTGTACTACCATCGGTCTTATCCATTCTGACTCCTCAACTGGTTCTATGATGGCGACTTCGAGCATCCTATCAATCTCATATTTAACTTTATATTTATATATAGGGTTCATTTTGTAGGGTTGCTATCTAAAAGGTATCTCTTCAGGTCTAAGTGGTATCTTCATTTATCCCAATTCTCCGGCTATACCCTTCATCTCTATGAATGTTGTGGGAAATAGGTCACTGTATTCTCATAACAACTCTGTGATACTTTCTACTTTTTTCTCATCTGAGTAATCTCCAATGATAGCCATTTTGGGTTGCTCAGTTGTCCCGATGTTAACTTTATTTACCTTGATTGGTGAAGAAATGACTTCTGATTTGATGTTTGGGGCCTCCACATCTCTTTCACCTTCTACTTCTTTGATCTGAATATCGTGTGAATCATCTTCGTCCGATGGTTCCTCCTGTACATGGTAACATGAAAACAGTTCCTTGACTATTTTTTTATTCCGTTGTTGCTCTTCTGTGATAAATTCTATTTCTGGCTCTTTGATGAATATTAGTCCTCTGATCTGTTTAAGGGTTGCATCTATGTTGGGGTTCTCATGCTCAAATGAGAAAGTGACTGTGAAATTTTGTTGCAATGTTGTCCATGTCATAGTTCCTTTGCGCAATTCCTGGTCCATATACCAATTCACTAGTATTCCCTCTAGAGTATGTATGAAGTGATGAGGCCATTCCTTTGGTGGTGTCATTTTCCATAATGTTCTACATGCCTCCAAGTGTTCTGTTGGTGCTTTGTTTCCTTCATATTTATGTTGTTTGTTGTTTTTCTGTTTTGTGTCGAACCTTATGCACAGTAACCGCTTACATTGGTACCAGTATGTGATTGTCTCTTTGTGTGCGCTCCACCATCTTACTAGTGTGGCCTTTAGTGCTAAGTCAAGTGCTAACAGACTCTAGTTCTCTAACACTACGTCTTCGTACTGTGTCAAGAATGTTTCCAAATCATTTATTCCATGGAAGTTGCATGGTTATCTGATTTTTGTGCCTATACATCTTACTGAGCGGTCTATTCTTGCACATATTTGCATGGATACTTCATGTAGCCTCTACTGCTAGTTCTATAAACCGATGTCTGAGTTTGTTGCACATGAAGTAATGCTCTACCAACTGAGTACCCCATCTGTAGTTGGGTTTACATAATCCTCATCACGCACAGTTGTTCTGTACAACTGGTCGATTTCCTCTAAATATAGGCAAGTAGGTTCTACAAACCTCTCCCCTTCTGATGGTTCTAATGGCACGATGACCCTATATTCTCTGGACTCAAATGTGATTTTCCTGGTCTTGAAATTGATTATGGCCTGGTTGTCGAATGCCCAATCCAGACCAAGCAATGTCGGGTAAGGTTTTGTGTCGTCCACTATTCAATGACTTTGAAATCTTCTTTAGTGTGCACTCCATCAAGATCTACTGTCACTCCTTTCAGTATACCTATTGGTAGGACTCTGTGTTGGTTTGCTAGTTTCAATTAAACAGGTGAGTATCCTAATGTGGGCTCTCCCATGCATTGCCATGTCTTCTTTGGTAATACATTTACTTTGGATCCTAGATCTAGTATAATGTCTCCCATATTGAAATCCCCAATGTTAGCATTCAGTCTAAATTCCCTTTTTGTTCTTCTTTTTGTGTGTAGGTGATTAATTGTTTTAGGTTCTATCTTTCCTTTCGTCTCCCTGCTACACTTTTAAAGGATGTTTTGCAATATTTTCACAGATGATGGATCACTTAATACTTTTACACATGATTGCAAAAAGCCTTTGATTTTACTTACTTGTCCCGTGGGATGCATTTCCTTGGTATGATCCAATGATGGAGGCATCTCATATTCTGATGCTTCCTTGTATGGATGTGCAGTTGAAGTCGACGTTGTTTCCTCCTTTTGAAATTATTGTTTGGCCTCCTTAAAGGTCTCCTTTTCCTTTTGCACATCAAACTTTTTTCTTGGTTCAGTGTTATTCTTTACCCATTGGTTCTGTGTTGGTTCCTGTCGAACTGCGTCAGTGCCTATTTTAGCTCCTCCGTGGGTAACCATGTTGATATTTCGTCCTTCATCCCTTGCTTCGACTGAAATCCACTGAACATTCTAATTTTTCTAGTTCCTCTTTTCCTAAATCTTCACTAGTAGATTTTTGGATGAGGAACTTGTAGCCTTGTGGTTGAGTCATTCCCTTACCAAAAAAATGAAGGTTACTCACACTCATATGAATGAAATAAATCAAAGTTGTTCCCACGAAAAAAGTTGTAATGCTTTGAAAGAATGGTAGATCACAACAATGGAGCACTTGTTTAAACAAAGACACTTACACCTATTCAAGTAAAGGTAGCTCACCCTATTCAAATGAAGGTACAAGATACCATATAAATGAAGAGAAATGGAAATGTTTAACTTGAATGGTAGTTCACACCAAATCAAGTTAGAGTGATCACAATGTTTTGAAATCCACGGTGATCACACTACTCTAGGTGATAGTTTCTCACACCACCCTAAATGAAGGATGATTGCACTTGTTGAAGTCGGGGTACTCACATTAATCCCAAGAAATGGTAACACATACCACTATAAATGAGTTAGAATCACACATGATGAAGGGGAGATAACAAATATTTCACTTGGAGTAATGCAATTTGGTGGGAAGTATAATAGCTAGTAGTATATGCTATAGTCTTAATTTCCACCCTACATACCAGAAGGGAATCCAACAGAAGATGAAAGTCAAAATACATTTCATACTCAGGATTTAGGACTTTTCTTTAGGGTCTTCACATGGAATATAGGAGAAAACATGTGATGATAGTCATTGGTCGTTTATAATGCAACAAGCGATGATCCCTGCAGCCTTCTACATTTGCAAAGTTATGAAGAGGTAAGCGAGGGATCATCTTCCACCATGATTTTATAATTATTAAGTAGTGGGGTATATTGAAAGGAATTATTTATATCCTCATTGTATGTGCACACTGTGCTTCTTTCAATATTTATCATGTAAGTAAACAATCATTGCAGTAAAATACATAACATAAACTAGATTATTGGTACTTAAACATAAATAATTGTAACATTCAAATGAACCAGGATAACTGTAAATGAAGAAGAACACATAGATCTAACAGATTCCACACAAAACCACAACAAAACTATATCATAAGGCGACAACACCTGACCAGAACAGTGGGCCCAACTCCTCGATCAAGTTTGTGATGAACTAACTACCACAAAAACTCAGAAACTCAGAAGAAACTCAATTTTCATTAAATAAAATGAGATTACATAGGTTGCATTCTTGATACAGGACAAATCCTAGCTAGCTGAATGATTGGATAATCCCCTCTCTATCTATGTTCGGCCTTTTATACAATTCGTGGAGCACAGAGCTTCCCAAGATTAGGGTAAAATATCTTCCTAAAAATACACAAAGGCTGAATCGATTAACAGAACCTAATGTTGGACCATGGAACAAGTCCTCTTTTGCACCTTCAACCCATGGATTGCGCTGCATCCTTGATTGCATCATCTTTTCAGACCGTGTTTGCTATGTTCCTACAAGATTTTAGAGATTAGTGGTTCTCTTTGGTAAACCCCCAACCAATCTCTAACTTTTTTTATCTAATACACACAATGACATAATAGAGGTTCATTATTACCCTTGTCATTACACACACCTCCCCCAAACTTTAGTCACGTGTGCTTCCTCATCTAGGCCATCACTTTCATAGATATGGGTTGGAACCTTGATATTGGGCCTAAAGTTCTACTATGTCATATGCCTCAACCATATCTGTCCCTAGAAACTTATATCCCCTAGTTAATATTATATCCTTCCACCATTCTCTCTAGACCTCATAATCAAGTTGATATTGATCAAGTGGCATCCAGATGGTGGGGAATGAAAATCTCAAACCTATCCATCGAACCCCACAAAGCCTCATACATGCTATATACCTAGATATTCTTTCCATGGCTCTATGAAAATTGGGAGCCCCAAATGCTTCTCGTTCCCTGGAAATAGGTGGTGATAAGGCCCATCTCTGGTCACAGTTTTCAAGTGCCTCTTCCTTGCAATAGGTCAATTGTTTTATGCAAATCTCAGCACACCATTGTTGTGTAGTTTCCATATTCTGTGGCTAATTGGGAATCCATCTAAAATAGTTATGTTTTTTGATGATCTGTTCAACTTGAAAGTTCTCCATTCTAACCTAAATGGGTTTGTGTACCTGATTTTCCTCAAAATAATCAAGTGCCTTATTCCACTTCACCTGGTTAATGGTGTCAGAAAGAAAGGCCCTCAATTGGACATCTCCCACATAAGGAATTGGATTGAATTTTTTATCATATCTTAGTAGGTTGTTGTGCATGTACAATTCACACATGAGATGTTGTGTGAGGATGTCATTACTTTTCAAGGTCCTAAGAAACTACATGTGGTATTTAATATTATAAACCATCTCCTGGTGAATACATTCTAGACGAAAAAATAAATATTGTTCACGAAGGAACAATGCATAGCTGAGAGAAGGGGAGCGACACGCTACTACTTTCTAGGTGATATAATACATCTCATGTTTGTCATCTCTTAACCTATGTATATGTGCCTCCAGCTCTGTAATATTTTCCTTTTGTTTCTTTCCCTTATTCTTCTCTTCTTCCAACTTTTCCTCATAGTCAACAATGACTTGAGCAACCTGCTGCCTTATGTCTTTCAATGTCCTTAGGTGCACTGAAGAAGGGAAAACTCATGTCTGAAACTAGGCTACAATTTTCTTGCACTTATGTATCTCAACTTTCAACAAAACCACCTAATCTTCAGTTGTATCTATCATTGGATCATCTTGAGTAGATGTTGTTACTGTGGAAGTGTGCAAAATAGGATCATTCTGAGTGGTTTTTGGTACTGTAGAGGTGTGCAAGATAGGCTCGATCTGAGTAGCTACTATATGCAACACCAACTTAGTTTGAGTAGTTGTTGTTACTCTGGGAGTATCGACAGTTTGAGTAGCTTCCGATACTGTGGGAGTATCGATAGTTTGGGTAGCTGTCGAAATAGTCTCCTTGACATTTCTCCTCACTTCTTCCTTAGAAATTCTTTTGTATCTTCATGCTCATTTCTTCAGGAGTAGCATCTGCTTCTTTAGCTTGGAATTCTCAATCCTGAATTGCAGACTTTCTCTAAAGGTTGTCCTATAACATTCTTGAATAGGGGTTCTTATCCTTGCACAAAATTTGACAAATTCCTATTTGAAAGGAATTTATTCAACTCATCCCCTAGGAGGAACCTCATTCTAAGCTTCATTTCCTGCAACCTCTATGCCTAGCTCTTACTTAACTCACACTTCTCCTAGAGTAGCAACGCCCAACTCTAGTTCAGTGTTTTCAGGAGCAACATGATCTGACGTTGGTTCTTGTGTAACAACGCCATTCATTTCTTTCTCACAAACTGGAGTAGTTGTTGTGTCTTCAAAAATAGGGTTTTCAGGAACGACTTGTTTTAATGTTGGTTCTTGTGTTACAAATTCAGTCATTACCTACTCACTGATGGGAGGAGTAGTTTCACCATCTTCACAAACAAGAAATTTAGAAAGTTCTGGTGTTGTTTCTTATGTAACATCATTAGTTACCTCTTGTTCATAGATTGGAGGAGTAACAACATTCCTCTCCTGCTCATCAGACGAAGGGGTATCAACATCCATCTCATGATCATCTGCGTGAAGAATAGCAACATTATTTTCTTGCTCATCTGTTGAGGGAGTAGAAACATCGCTTTCTCGTTCATCTACTGAGGGAGTAACAACATCTCTTTCTTGTCTAGGAAAAGAGTTTGGAGAAATATAACCCTCTTCTTCCTCTTCTTTTGAATCCAAGTTAATGACCTACCTCATTCCCCCAACTTCTCTAACTTCCACTTATGGTTTCCTTGTTTCCTCATCTTCATCCAAGTCTTATTCCTATGTATCAGCATGCATTATTTGCCCTTATGCACTAGTTTCAGCAGCCTCTGTTAACTTGCTCAACCCTTCTCTCTCTGCTAGGGTTTTTTCTACTTTTGGGACAAGTTCTGCCAATTCCTCTTCTGAGAGTCTTATGAACTACGTCCAACTCACAAGGATTTTATATAGCACATGCACGACTAGTAGATTAACAAGGCCATGATTTGTGAGGGTTTTGAGTGGTTGGCATGAGTGCTAAGCTTCTCGCGCCATCCGTTGAATGTTATTACATAGAAAATAGGGCATGTTTATGCGTTGTTGGAAACATAGAGATGTGAGAAATTTGATATGATATTTGTAAATGGTAGAGGGGTGGCCTTTGCATGTCACATAACTTATGATGAACAGTGCTACCTTGGCCCATGGAGGCAGAAAAGAATTATGTTAGTATCCTTTCCCTTTCTACATTACTTCTTCGCCTTCATGCAGAAACAACTCTGGAAATTCCAGGAGTGGTGTTTTCCGGACAAAACATCACTGACCAGATATTGGAAACCCACTAGATATTGCAATGGTTTCCTCCATGAATCTGATTTTTAATATGTGGACCGTGGAGGAGTGGCCATCCAAATTTTAGGCAAATTATGCTATAATGTCTGCATCGAATCCCTGTAACCTCTCGAAATACACGTCCCAACCTGCATTCTAGAAAATTTTCCAGACTCCCAGATTTTGATGGACCTGTGTAGTATTTGTTGACTCATACCTTACTAATCCACCACCCATTTTGTTCCGTCGACTGTGCCTGCTCGAGGAGTACCAATGACCAGTTCAGGAGAAATGACAAGCAAAACAATTTAGCGGAAAATGTGTTGTGTAAAGATTCGTGGATTTTTTTTTTTTCAAATTAAATGATGTGGTAGGTAAGTAATGATGATGATATGAAAAAAAATTTAATATCTTGGCATATGATTAATAGTTTGGCAGCTGTGTCCAATCCCTATGCATAAAACAATGTCAGAAATTTTTAAGTAATTATTGTGAAATCGTGTGATAAACAGGGTAATGATGAATCTTTGGAAAAGACATAGAATATCCCCCAAACTTAAATTAAGACTGCCTCTGGCGCGAATTCCTATGCCATGTGTAATATTACCCAAATCCATTAAATTTGGTTGAGGACATACTTGGTGACTCACCTTTTATGGAGACGCATCATTGCAGGCATAACGTCATCTACAGTCACAGAATATGATAGTGTTGATTCTAGCGGTAGCATCGGAAGTGGTGGCAACTGAAATATCAGTATCCATGTTGGCAAGAGTGTAGACGAGTAACTACAACCATAGTAGCAGTGGTAGGAGTAGAGGCAACCAAAGAGTAGTGGTGACAGGAGTAGTGGCAACTAAAGAGTAGCAATGACTAGAGTGGAAACACCTCGGAGTAACGACAAATGTTACAACAACGATTTTAAAGTAAAGACACTTAGATTAGTAGAGACTGGAGTAGTAGCAACCGAAGTAGTGGAAACTGCAGTAATGAAATCTCATACAATGAATATTTTGTAGTAACGACACCCAGAATAGAAGGAACCAGAGTAACAACAATAGGAGTAGCGATAGTTACAGTAACGGAATCTCGTACAACAATGTTTTTGACGTAACGACATCCGAAGTATCGACAACCGAAGTAGTGGAAACAAGAGTAGCAGTAGTTGCAGTAAAGACATATTGTACAGTGGTGATTTTGGCATAACAACACGGGAGTAGCGGCAACAGGAGTAGTGACAACCGCAGTAACAGGATCTCGTACAACAACAATTTTGAGGTAATGGCACCAGAGTACCAGATTGGGTCCACTTGTCAATCTAGTGGTAGTTGGTGAACCAATCACACATTTTCCCCATTGTCAAATTGGCGAGATGGAATTTTATCTCGATTATGTGAATATTTAGGCTTACTTTGAGTTCAATGACATAGTAGATGACAAATATCCATACCTAGTACTGTAATGGATTGAATGGGAATTTGATAATGATTTCATTTGTTAAGAAGGGTTATTGGATGGCATATCCATTGGATCTAATGTAGGGAAATACATTTGTTAAATAGATAGAATAAGTATTGGATGACTAGGAGAGTTTGTTGGATCATGTTTTCATTGATGTCAAAGGATTGATTGATTAATGTTTGATGTAATATAATATGTATTGTCCTTGATGAGAATGCATAGATGAATATGGATCAATGAGTTTTCATTGATATGATGAAGATGGATCAATGAGTTGTCATTGATACATGATGAATATGGATCAATGTGGTTTCATTGGTATATGATGCATTGTTGGAAAAATTTATATATGATTCATTATTGTCGTATCATGATTGATAAGGTGGACAAATTGATGAACTCCAAAGTGGTCCCCTTATGGTAAAAGCCCTCACGGGAAGACGCTTTGCGGATTGAGTTATCCTAGAAGAATGGTTGGAGGACCCTTGCTCTCATTTTTTTTATCATGATTGATAAGGTGCACAAATGGATGAACTCCAAAGTGGTCCCCTTATGGTGAAATCCCTCACGAGAAGACGCTTTACAGATTTAGTTATCCTAGAAGAATGGTTGGAGGACCCATGCTTGTATGTGGAATAATGAAATGAAGATCAAGGAAATTATTGGTGAAACTATCCTATATGGATAGTGTTTGTCATGCCATTTTCGATGGTATGTGGAATGTCACATAACTCCTCATGGTTTGAGATTTATGGCCTTACAAAGATGAAGGACCCCCACATGAAGGCTTGAAGCCCCCAAGGTCAAAGAAGTCAAAGTGACCTAAAAGAAGAAATCATTATTTAAATGATAAAGTAAAGTGAAAAACTCAAGGTGGATTATTTAAATAATAAAGAAAAGTGACAAAATCAAGAAGGAATATTTAAATGATAAAGTATTGGAGAACCTTCTATTTATGGAAAGTGGTTAACCCTAAAAATAAGGAAAATAGGTTAAGTGACCTAGAAATGGGTTAAGTGACCTAAAAGAAGAAATCATTATAAAAATGATAATGTAAGGTGACAAAGTCAAGGTGGATTATTTAAATAATAAAGAGAAGTGAAAAAAAAAATCAAGAAATAATAAAGTAAGATGAGAAAATCAAGAAGGAATATTGAAATGATAAAATATTGGAGAAATTTCTATTTATGGAAAGTGGTTAACCCTAAAACAAGGAAAATAGGTCAAGTGACCTAGAAATGGTTTAAGTGACCAAAAAATGAGTTAAGTGACCTATAGGATGAAAGTATAAATAAGATAGAAATGGTCTCTTGTAGATCATCCTTTTTGTGGATCAATGGAGAGCTTCTTGTGAGAATATATTTTGGAGTATTCATGGAGAGCTTCTTGTGAGAGATTCTTGAGCATTTTTGGTGTGGAACACTTGATAATATTGAATATATATAGGTTTCTGAGGTAACCAAGGATATCTAAGACGAATTTCATAAGGAAGGTGACGAAAAGAGGATCAGAATTGAAGGGAGGATAAGTTCTTTTGTTGATTCTTTCTAATGTATGTTATTTATAGGTCATATCACCATTTTCGCTATAAATTTTTTTCTATAATGGTTCAGACCATGAAATTGATATTCCATTGATAAAACACACCCAATTATATATGGTAAAAAATTCAACTTGTGGGTCATTGTATTTTGGGAGTTACACTCCGTGGAAAATAGGGTTTGTGGCTAGTCCTGAAACTAGTCAAAAACATGTGTTTTGGGTAAAAATGTCATAACTTCTTCATAACAGATCCAAATTCAGTGAGACCAAATGTTTTGGTTAGGTTAAAAGATTTAGTATGTTGTATATCAGTTTCATATATTTATTCATTATAGGTACAAAGTTATGATTATTTCAAGTTGGGGTTGTTGACTAATCCAAAACTAGTCACAGTTGAGACAAGTAGTTGATGAGTTGGCACATACATGAGGTGTATAGTTGATGATATTGGTACATATTTATGAGTCATTTTTGATGAGTATTTGACACATGATTGGTATATACTTGGTACATGGTTGGATGCACTTTTTTATGGTACAGGTTGATTACAGGTTGTTTGGCATAGGTTGGTGCATGGTTGATGCACTTGTTTATGTTGACAAATTGATATCTATTGAGTATTGTTGCCTCATCTCATTTGGTGCTGAGAATGTAAGCTGATTCTTGCATATAGAGTTGGTTCTCTTGTAGAATTGTACTCTATTCAATTGTTGCTGAAAAACCCCTGGATTGAAGTCCATAATAAAAAGAAAAATTGTACATACATCTTGTGTTCTTTGTCTTCCTTGTGGAGATGATTTATTGATGATATGTTGTTGATATATGTTGCTGATATGTATTCACATCTAACTAATTATAAATGACAACAATGAGTAATGAGAAAATGTTGAATGTTAACTAAGGATTTTTTGTGTAAGAGGGAGTTTTTGGGAAAAAGATCCCCACACTCATTCACCCCCGTTCTATAAGTGTGGTAGGTGTGTCCAACAATTGGTATCAGAGTGGGCCTTCACTACAAGCCTTAACAAGCTTGAAGGAGATCCATAGACACAAAAATGGATGACGAAATACCGATCTTTGATGAGGAAAACTATTCTACTTGGAGAATAGAGATGAGAGTGTATTTGAAGACAATGGGAGAAACTATTTGGAAGGCAGTCGTTGGTGTATCAGTTTCGTTGAAGGAAAATTCAAAGTTTGCATCTCAGAGGGAAGGAAAGAAGAATGATGCATTGGCTCTCAAGACCATTCTTAGTGGACTTTCAAGACCTATCAAAGATAGCATGGGACAATGCACTTCCGCCAAGGATCTATAGCTAAAGCTAGAGGAGACATATCAAAAAAAGAAAGAAGATGTTGAAGACCACTCTGTGAAGATTATCAAAGGTAAAGAATCTCTAACTCTTGATTGCATATGTGATGATTTTAAAGGAAAAGAATCATGTGATGATGTTGGCAAGAAGGAAGATATTGAAGATACTTCAAATGAAGGTAAGGAATCTCCAAAGACTCTTGATTGCATTGATTCAAAATGTGATGATGTTGAATTGTTTTCAAGTGAAGAAGATGATCTAGAAATAGTTTGTGTAAAGTTTGATGATAGTTATCCCATGGAAAGAATAGAAGAAAATCTATTAGAACTTCAAAACGAAATTGAAGAGGGTTTATATAGATATATAAGTGATCATTTTTATACACACTATAACTATCCTTCGGATAACACTAAAAGGTTTCTTAGGAGGAGTCAAAGGTACATATTGATGTTAAAGGAAATTCTCAAAGAGAGCAATAAGACTCAACTAGAAGAAAAGGAAGAAGAAATCACAAGACTAAAGAATGAAAAAGAAAATGTGAAGGCATATGATGAGATTAGAAAAAGTTTTGAAACTATTGTCCATCTCAAGACCCAAATTGAAGAATCCAAAATAATAAAGGAACTATTGAAGAATCAAATAAATGAAAAGGAAGATTCATGTTGTAAGATAGAAGCTGAAATTGTTGACCTTAGAAAGAAGGTAGAAAATTAAAACAAATTCTTGAATAGCTCACTAATATTGGATGAGATCTTAGAAAGTCAAAGATCACCATATGATAAATCAAGTCTTGGATACAAAGGAGAAGATACACATGTTGAAGCAAGCACCTCAAAGAAGCACGAGGTAAATCCATCAAAGAAGGAAGACAATGTTGCAAAGAAACCATCTACACAAGGCAAAGAAAATTTCAAAAGAACAAAGCAAGGAAGACATCAAGAAGCTATTCTTGGGACACCAAAGAAAAGGTATGAAAGTATTTTTCACGGGCATTGTTATTCATGTAATGGATATGGTCACAAATCTTTTGAATGAAGATCTTATGAAAGGAGATATAATGGAAGATTTTATAACACCATGAGGTGTTGGAGATGTGATCAAGTAGGACTCAATGTTGTTCACTGTAACACTATGAGATGCTACAGTTGTAGTGGATTTGGCCACAAATCCCATGAGTGTTGGAACACAAGAAGAAATTCCATGATGAGAACTTCAAATAGCATGGCTAGAAGAAGGAATGAAGTAAGGAAGGGAGACATATTTGAAAATATGGATGCTTGGAGCTCAAGTTCTGAGGAGCAGGGACATCTACAGAAGTGGGTGAAGAAGACAGAGCAGCTAGAACATAATGAAAGACTGAAGGGAAGCTCAAGTAAGTCATATACTAAAGAATACACGAGTGACAATGGTATCAGTCATGTACATACATAGGATGACCTTGTATAGGTCATGTACATACGTGAGCTATTGTGCAACAGATTGTGTATATGTGGTAAAGCCTTGAGAAAAAGGCTATTCACATGGATTGCAACTTGGTGTGATGGTATAACATTTTGTTGCAGTGTCTGATATTGTTTGTTGCAGGTTCTGACACTATTTGCTGCAGCTTTAAGTGTTCATCTATTGGATTATGTAAAATAAAATCTTGAGTGAATGACACTAACCCATGAGTATGGATTGATGTTGATCTGTTGGTGTACATGGCTGGTACATATTTGAGTTTCATTGATACATCTTATGATGTATTATTGGAAGCATATGTTGATATCATGGTGCATGCATTTTTCATGTGGATTGGGCTACATATTAGGACATATTGTTGGTGAGTTGATGAGGTGATCATGTTGTACACCATTGTTTATCTATAGTTGATGCATGATTGGTACTTTTCTATTAAATTGGAAGAGGCACCTACTAGCAGTTTGATTGGCACATGTTTTATGGAGGATTTGGCATACATATATGGGATTCATCATTTTGTGGTATTGGTGCATGGTAATGTACATGTTTGGTACACTCATAGATGGCATATGCTTGATGATACTACACCATTGGTACTACTTGATTAGCACAACAATTGGAATTTGTTTGAGATACCTGATTGTGGCACTTGGTTCATGATGGGGACATATCATGAGTGATATGATACATTGTTTGGCATGTTGGTAGATACACATGGTTGGCATATTGGTAGATGCACATGTTGGCATGTTGATAAAGGCATATGATTGATACATCCCATGGATGATATCTTTTGGCACATTGCATGATGCTGATGTACATGGTTGATGTACATAGGTATTGTGCATGATGAGCACACATTTTGTACAGGATGTACTTGGTTGATATTTTTCTCATGATTCTTTATTTCATTGTTGACATATCTTTTTCTTCATGATGCTTGGTATGGCATGAGTTTGATGCATGAACATGTCCAAGGATCGTTATATGGTAGCACAATGTTCATCTTGCAGAAAAGATAGGGGAGACATACCCATAGGGGGATTCATTCTTCTTCCCATGATTCTAGGAGGAGATATTTATCATATGAATACCTAGAAAAGAGCCCTATACTTGAATAAAGTGCACAGAAGCATAATTTCAGGGGGAGCAATGGTCACAGGGGGAGTATGTTCGATGTATATTCAACATTACATCAGAGTGATATACCTTGTTTAAAAGGGGAGAGATTATTCATAGGAATATCAAAGGCATTTAGACATGGGGAGCAACCCCAAGGAGAGTTCAAGCAAGGGGAGAAGCCCCAAGATGAGAATGGCCCTTTGACATTGATGTCAAAGGGGGAGAGTTAATCGCATTGATTTGATTGATGTTTATTGACGGGGAGAGATAGTCACATTGAATATTGATGTAGAGCAGGCCTTATCTACATGTTGACATCAATAATTGGTAATTGGTGTTGACATCAATGTTGGTATTGCCATCAATGCCAAAGGGGGAGATTGTTGGATAATGTTGTCATTGATGCCAATGGTTTGATTGATTGATGTCATTGATTGATGTCAAGTGATTGATTGATGTAAAAGGATTGATTGATTGATGATTGATGCAATATAATATGTATTTTCCTTGATGAGAATGCATAGATGAAGATGGATCAATGAGTTGTCATTGATATGATGAAGATGAATCAATGAGTTGTCATTGATACATGATGAAGATGGATCGATGTGGTTTCATTGGTATATGATGCATTGTTGGAAAAATGTATAGATGTATCATTATTTTCTTATCATCATTGATAAGGTGCACAAATGGATGAACTCCAAAGTGGCCCCCTTGTGGTGAAAGCCCTCACGGGAAGACGCTTTGCAAATTGAGTTATCCTAGAAGAATGGTTGGAGGACCCTTGCTCTCATTTTTATTATCATGATTGATAAGGTGAAAAAATGGATGAACTCCAAAGTGGTCACCTTATGGTGAAATCCCTCACAGGAAGATGCTTTACGGATTGAGTTATCCTATAAGAATGGTTGGAGGACCCATGCTTGTATGTGGAATAATGAAATGAAGATCAAGGGAATTGTTGGTGAAACTATCCTACATGGATAGTGCTTGTCATGCCATTTTTGGTGGTATGTGTAATGCCACATAACTCCTCATGGTTTGAGAGTTATGGCCTTACGAAGATGAAGGAGCCCCACATGAAGGCTTGAAGCCCCCAAGGTCAAAGAAGTCAATGTGACCTAAAAGGAAGAAATCATTATTTAAATGATAAAGTAAAGTGAAAAAGTCAAGGTGGATTATTTAAATAATAAAGAAAAGTGACAAAATCAAGAAATGATAAAGGTGAAAAAATAAGAAGGAATATTTAAATGATAAAGTATTGGAGAACCTTCTATTTATGGAAAGTGGTTAACCCTAAAAATAAGTAAAATAGTTTAAGTGACCTAGAAATGGATTAAGTGACCTAAAAGAAGAAATCATGATTTAAATGATAAAGTAAGGTGACAAAGTCAAGGTGTATTATTTAAATAATAAAGAGAAGTGAAAAAAAATCAAGAAATGATAAAGTAAGATGAGAAAATCAAGAAGGAATATTTAAATGATATTGGAGAAATTTCTATTTATGGAAAGTGGTTAACCCTAAAATAAGGAAAATAGGTTAAGTGACCTAGAAATGGGTTAAGTGGCCTAAAAATGGGTTAAGTGACCTAGAGGATGAAAGTATAAATAAGATAGCAATGGTCTCTTGTAGATCATCCTTTTTGTGGATCAATGGAGAGCTTCTTGTGAGAATATCTTTTGGAGTATTAATGGAGAGCTCTTTGTGAGAGCTTCTTGAGCATTTTTGGTGTGGAACACTTGAGAATATTCAATATATATAGGTGACTGAGGTAACCAAGGATATATAAGCCAAATTTCAGAAGGAAGGTGAAGAAAAGAGGGCCGAAATTGAAGGGAGGATAAATTCTTTTGATGATGCTTTCTAAGGTATGTTATTTACGGGTCATATCACCATTTGGATTATAATTTTTTTTATATAATGATTCAGACCATGAAATTTCTATGACAATGAGAAAACATACCCAAGTATATGTGGTAAAAAATTCAGCTTGTGGGTCATTGTATTTTTGGAGTTACACTCCATGGAAAATGGGGTTTGTGGCTAGTCCTGAAACTAGTCAAAAATAGGTGTTTCGGGTAAAAACGTCTTAACTTATTCATAAAAGATCCAAATTTAGTGAGACTAAATGTGTTGGTTAGGTTACTGGCTGTAGTATGTTGTGTATCAGTTTCATATCTTTGTTCATTACAGGTACAAAATTATGATTATTTCAAGTTGGGGTTGTTGACTAATCCAAAACTAGTCATGGTTGAGACAAGCAGTTGATGAGTTGGCACATACATGAGGTGTATATTTGATGATGTTGGTACATATTTATGAGTCATTGTTGATGAGTATTTGACACATGATTGGTATATACTTGGTACATGGTTGGATGCACTTGTTTATGGTACAAGTTGTTTGGCACATGTTGGTGCATGGTTGATGCACTTGTTTATGTTGACAAATTGATATCTATTGAGGATTGTTGCCTAATCTCAGTTGTTGCTGAGAATGTAAGATGATTCTTGCATATAGAGTTGGTGCTCTTGCAGATTTGTACTCTATTCATTTGTTGCTGAAAAAACCTCGGATTGAAGTCCATAATAAAAAGAAAAATTGTATATACATCTTGTGTTCTTTGTGTTCCTTGTGGAGATGATTTGTTGATGATATGTTTATGATATATGTTGCTGATATGTATTCACATATAACTGATTATAAATGACAACAATGAGTAATGAGAAAATGTTGAATGTTAACTAAGGAGTTTTTTTGTAAGAGGTAAGTTTTGGTGAAAAAATCTCCACACTCATTCACCCCCCCCCCCTCTAAGTGTGGTAGGTGTTTCCAACAGAGTTGGAAGACTACATTAATCTCACCATAGGACAGTTGGAAGACTACATTAATCTAACTGCTAGTGGATAGTTGAGTTGGAGAATAGTATTCTCCTATGGCATTTATTCCAAAGTGTCCATTAATTTTGGGCCGCCTAGGGAGTATGAGAATTAATTGACACAAATATGCACACTACCGAATTCCATTAAGTGGATTCATGTAGAGATTAAAGATCCACTAGTGTTTAATGGAACAACTAATGTTTATTGTTCAAGTATTATCTTTTGGACCAGTCCTTCAAGTTGTCCATTGATAATTTAGTGGTCAAGTATTTGGTTAACAATACAATGTTTGAAGGTTGATTCTATCGATGTTTGCTACTATTTTAGGAGTTTGATTTTGAAGTGGTGGTTAAACTAGGTAAATAAAATATGGGACCTAATCACCTCTCAAAAATCCACAATTGGAACAATGTTGGGATAGTTCATAAAGTGTTGAATGTAGATATATTTTGCATGGAAGTAGTTCTTGAATTCTTCACTAATATTTCCACCTTCAAATATAAATCTACTTGCACTAGAAGAATATGGTGATAGTAAAGATTGATATCTCATAATTAAGGATACAAATTATTAGTTAATCATATGGTACTTGCACACATTAGCAATGGATGAGATTCTTGACTGCTATGTGTTGGATCATGAATGATAGGTGGTGCTCTAGGAATCCCATGATGGACATAGAAACATACATTATAGTGAGAAGACACAACTATCACAACATACATTACAATGAGACATGTTGGATGAAAGTATCATTCAATTCAAGGCTAGAGTGCACTCTCCACTCCATTATTCATATTATTATCTTCATTCACTCCTATCAGTAGTTATTCTCCCTTTATCTTCTATCATTTGTTTACTTAGGGTTAATATATGTGTGTGTGTGTGTGTGTGTGGTTAAAAAATTGTACTAAAAATATGTTATAGTTGTATTGGTCAATGTAAGAATACAAAAAAAGGTTTTTCTCACAGTCTATGATTCACACTTTGTTAAAAATATCGATGCTTGTCTACCAAAAATGCAATTCTATCCTTTCATGAGGATTCTGAACTTTTACTAGTATAAAGCCTACTTTAAAAAACACATCAAAACCCTTACCTTATCATTTTTCTTTCGCCAAATCCATTATCCCATAAAACTTGATAATATTTTTCCATGAGATGCATTTCCATCACCAATACCTTCATGAATCATAAAAGACAAATTCTTTATATGAGTAAATAATATATAAGCAAATAAACATACATTTAGTTATGTAAAATACTCTATAATAAACTTAAGTGGCCGCATACCTTAATGAGCTTCTCTTTGTTTAAAGAATAGGTTATTATCTACTAAACATGGGCCAACCATGTGAAGGTGGAAGCTCATATGGCCCCTCCCCCCCCTCACATTTCTCTGAATTCCCCATAACCAACAAATGATTTTGTTTATATAGAAAACATATAGACATTCATGCATAACTATGATAGTCATCAAAACATATGAACATATAAACATTGAAGCATATGAACATATAAACATCGATAAACATCCAAATACAAGTCATGAATTTATACATCTAATTTTTCTTTGGTTTATGTTTTTTTACATTCACAAAATTGACAATTGGGGTATCATAATCATCCAAGGACATTGTATTTTGTGTGCCCTGTCCTTCTATTGTTTGTGTTTCCATGCGCTCATGTACCATACTTTTGGTATGTCGCTGAGAAGGGTGTCGAGGCATATGTGCATGGTCATGAATTGCAACAACAAAAATGATCATATTGATATGTTGAAATATAATTGAAATAACTGATTCATTATTTTGATTAACATTACACTATTGCTCTTTACCTGCCTGTGTAGATGTGATAGTTGGTGCGTTAATTTCTTGTCCACTTGGTTCCTCTGGTAGTTCACCCTCCTGAGCTACATGCTCTTCAATTTTGAGAAGATAACATATAAGTACAAGTCAAGAAATAAATATCTACAATCACAGTAAATATTTCTAATTTTGAAGCATACATACCGGAATGGGTACTCTACTCCCCACTATCATTGGACATGTGCACCCTTGTATGATGTGGTGTCTATTGAATACCACTATATTCAATGATGTGGTAGCACTATTGCTTGAAAACAAACATAAATACTTAGTTAAGGGTGATATAATAAAATATGAATAAAATTTACAAGCATGCTACTGCGGTTTCCTTATTCATTTTATTTACATGCATGGTTGGGGAGATAGGAGTCCGGCCCAAGATTTTTCTATATTCAATCACAATTTTAAAACCGTGATTGTAACCAAGCTTCAGGTCCTCATTGATGGCAGCAGTGTCAAACTTATTTAACCACAATGCATAACACCATTAAAAATACCAATAACAAAAAAATATATTTGTTTGCTACTGTTAAATAAATATTAACCACGGTTAATCATTTAAATTTTACGATTCATGATTTTAGTTTTCCATAGCCAACTTGGCCTTGTTTATGTTTCCCGTGTTTTTCCACTCTGGCCTTGGTTTCTTTGGAGGTGTTTGGTAGCTTACATATGGAATTTTTTAAAAACATTAGATATCGAAATTGTTACTTAAAACAGGAAAGAAAAACATAAATGATCATATTTCACTACTAATATGACATGTGTTGTACCTTGCTTGACCAGCTTGTGGATGTATTCCTTGTTTTTTAAATAAGTTCTCCTTTTCATCCTCTATCAGGGCCTTCCACTCTTTATCCAGAACCATGGGAGGGTGCTAATGCTTGAGGTCTAATTGCAATTTATCCCTATACTGGGCCCTGGTATATTTTAAATTCTCGCCGACTAACTTTGTAACCACTTTCTTGTTGAAAGTGTTGCTGAACAAGTATACCATGTGGTCTATTAAATTATCTTTCTTTTTTCTATATTGGTCATTCCACCATGTGTGAATGGTGGGGCTAAACAAATCCAATTATTTTTCATTTACGTTTCTATAGAAAACATTGTTTCCTGCAAAAATGTGTTATCCATTAATTTATAATAATCTCAACAAATGTCCATTTCAATTTCATGAAAAAAATGAATCAATTAATTAACAATTACCTGCAATATTTTGAATCTTGATCGGAACACATGTGTCATCCACTAGAAAGGTGACATCTAGTGATCCAGTGCTTTTAATTTGTTCTGCTCCATGCAAAATAGTTTCCTCTCCATCTATAGTATGTTCCTCTCTGGAGTCATGTGGAGTCCCAGGCTTTGGATCATCATGCTCCGGCATGTCATTCTAGTCAAAATCATCGCACTCATCAATGGATTTGAGGGGAACCTCAGGAGGCTAAAAAATCCTCACTTGCACTTTGCTATATCGAGATTTTTTTTGCATTGGACCATCACTGCTACCTATAGCAGTTGCAGGATCCACAGGTTCTCGGTCCACGAGGTTTAAAAACTCCTAAAAACAAAAAACTTTACTTTATCAGATCATATAGAAGATAGAAAACAAAAATGTGGATATAAAATTGTCAAAGCTGATAAAAATATGTGAAGATCCCACTTATCCCAAAATTAGTTATTGTATTTTATAGCTCTACAATTCTTGCCCTGTCCTCCTGTGTCAGGGGTCTTTTGCTAATAAAACCTATATATTCTATGTTAGACTTATTCAAGGCCTTCATTACAGTTGTCATTGGGTCAGTGGAATAAAATATTTCATCCTCATCAATATCCTCAGTGGGATCCTTCCCACATTTACCATGCCACAATACATTGATGAATAAAATTAATGAGATGGACTTTAACGTTTGAGAAATTTAGTTATTGTAGTCATAATTTATTACTATATTTAACATTTACTTACTGAGACACAGCGGGTTCCTTTCCACAGTCACCTTGGATAGATGTAGCGAGTGATTTTTGGACACGGTCACCCTGGACAGAAGTTGACACAATAAATCAATCAACAAAAGTTATGAAATTCACCTGTAACATTTAAAAAATGAAATATTGGAGTAATATCAGAAAAAAAATAATGAAATTTCAGAAATTTAGTTTTTGAGTCATAAGTTGTTACTATATTTAACATTTACCTGGTGAGGCACAACGGGTGCCTTTACAAGGTCACCCTGGATAGATGTAGTGGGTGATTTTCTGCCACGGTCACCCTGAACATATGTTAACACAATAAATCAATCAACAAAAGTTATGAAATTCACCTGTAACATTTAAAAAATGAAATATTGGAGTAATATAAGAAAAAAAATAATGAAATTTCATAAATTTAGTTTTTGTAGTCATAAGTTGTTACTATATTTAACATTTACCTGGTGAGGCACAGTGGGTGCCTTTCCAAGGTCACCCTGGATAGATGTAGTGGTTGATTTTCTGCCACGGTTACCCTAGATAGATGTTAACATAATAAATCAATCAAAAAAAGTTATGAAATTCACCCGTAACATTAAAAAAATAAAATATTGCAGTAATATCATAAACAAATAATGAAATTTCAGAAATTTAGTTGTTGTAGTCATAAGTTGTTACTGTATTTAATATTTACCTAGTGAGGCACAACGGGTGCCTTTCCATGGTCACCCTGGACAGATGTAGTAGGTGATTTTCTGCCACGATCACCCTGGACAAAAGTTGACACAATAAATCAATCAACAATAGTTATGAAATTCACCTGTAACATCAAAAAAATGGAATATTGTAGTAATATCAGAAAAAAAATAATGAAATTTCTGAAATTTAGTTGTTGTGGTCATAAGTTGTTATTGTATTTAACATTTACCTACTGAGGCACAATGGGTGTCTTTCCATGGTCACCCTGGACAGATGTAGCCTGTGATATCTCATGGTCACCCTGGATAGATGTTGACATAATAAATTAATCAACAACATTTATGAAAGTAATTGTAACATTAAAAAAATGAAATATTGCAGTAATATCAGAAAATAAATAATGAAAAATGAAATATATGCAGTAAAAAATTGAAATATTGCAATGATAAATTGTAACAATGATTGATCAAAGGTTGAGTTGAATGGTATGGAAGATATTTACCCCCATAGCCACACCCCCTCCATCTATTCGATTTAAGTTGTAATCGATCAACAACTCTTCACTTGGAACTATTGTTTTTGTTGCACATACAAATATATGATTTCCTTCGCGTCCCTCAAATAAGAAATTCGGTTTCTTATTTGTTGCCACTGGTCGTGTACTATTTATAAATCTTGCAATGTTTCCAGTAGCTTTTGGCCTTCCATCAATATACATAGTTTCCCCTTTGTTTTGATTGTTATCTACTAGTCGTATATAATTTGTAGCAACTCCGTATCTCTGCATACTTTGCGTATATTGAACCAACATCAACCAGTGATTATATTTGTATAATGGTCCAACATATTCCATCAATTTAGTTATAGTGCCATATCCGACCTTTATGCCATCCATGGAAAATAACCCCAATCCATGTAAGGATGGAGGAGAAATGCGATACATCCTCCCACTGATGAAGAAATATGTGTCCACTTCAGGTAGCTCCTTAGGTGCCCATCGTTGCACTAGATTTTTATACCTCAAGGGCAACTCAATGTCACCTATACTCTCAACATCATAATTACATGACCCTCCATTGGCAATAAAAAATTATATGCGTATACGAAATCTCTTCCTTACCCTTTTAGATCAAGTTGATATAGAACCAGTAGATCTAGTACAACACATCTCACTTTCAACCTCTCTTAGTATATATTGATCATCAGTAGAGAAAGATAGATCCGATAGATACCTATTTGGTGATACCTACACTCATTAAAACAAGAAGATAAGTTATTGTGCCAATGTACATTTGTGGTACCAACACAGTTGCATACAGTTGCATATAGCTGCAATATAGTTGCATATAGTTGCATAAGTTGCATTGTTGCATATAGTTGCATATAGTTGCATATAGTTTGCATATTGTCACTAAAAAACATGATAAGTTGCATTGTTGCATATAGTTGCATAGTTGCATATAGTTGCATATAGTTGCAATATAGTTGCATAAAGTTGCATATAGTTGCATAAGTTGCATTTTTGCATAAAGTTGCATATAGTTGCATATAGTTTCATAGTTTCATATAGTTGCATATAGTTTCATATTTGCATATAGTTGCTTACGAAATTTTCATATAGTTGCATATAGTTGCATAGTTGCATAAGTTGCATTGTTGCATAGTTGCATAAGTGGCATTGTTGCAATATAGTTGCATAGTTGCATAAGTTGCATATAGTTGCATAGTTTCATAAGTGACAGGGTTGTTGTGTTTATAGAGTTTTGAGCTTCAATCTCTTTTCTCCCATGCATTTCCCTCCTTACCATTTGCACAATCCCGGTTGGATTGTGTCTTTGTGATGAATAGTTCATTTATAGTTCATTTATATTTGCACAAGTCTGACGATAAGTTGCATATAGTTGCATAAGTTGCATTTTTGCATAAAGTTGCATAAAGCTGCATATATTTGCATATTTTCATATAGTTTCATACGAAATTGTCATATAGTTTCATATAGTTGCATAAGTTACATATAGTTGCATAGTTACATATAGTTTCATATAGTTGCATAGTTGCATAAGTTGCATTGTTGCATAGTTTCATAAGTTTCATTGTTGCAATATAGTTGCATAGTTGCATAAGTTGCATATAGTTGCATAGTTTCATAAGTGACAGGGTTGTTGTGTTTATAGAGTTTTGAGCTTCAATCTCTTTTCTCCCATGCATTTCTCTCCTTACCATTTGCACAAGCTCAATTGGATTATTTTCTTGTGATGAGTAGCTCATTTATGTCATTGTTGTGATATTGTAACTCAATGGTTTAATTCCCCTTAGGAAAAAAAAGGGCCTTCAGCCTCGTGCACGATGCATTATTCATGAATATTCCATTCCCAATGTTCTAAAAGCCATACCTATTTCAAGTTTCTGAGTATTACTATATGTTTTGTACTATGGATTCATTTGTTTGTAGTATGGTGGTTGAATATCTATGGAAGAATTGTTTAGTAGATCTAATTTCCATAGTGTCATGCATAGTGTTATCCATCAATATATCATCTCAGGAATCATACCCATTTTTTGTCTTTTCGCATATTGGAGTTCATATTGTATATTTCAATGGCCATGGCCTCTTAGATCTAAAAGTTATATTTGGAATCTCCATTGAAGAATTGATCTAGTCCTTGATGCCCCTGACCTCATTTCATTATGACCTAACCTCTTGAAAGAAGTGTTTATCATTCGAAGAAGCCATTGTATAAATTTCACTCACTCTCTTCATTTACCCTTTTTTGCTTGGTAGTCCATGATTTGTGTTGTCAAAGTGTATTAAAATACTATGTGGCCACAAGTTGAGCCCTTTCTTCTCAACTTCATGAGTAAATTCGGGTTCCAAAATCCTTTAGTTGATTGTCCATGTTTGAATAACACTCAATAGGTTTTTGTGAAAAGAAAAAAAAGGCTTTAGGGCATGTGTTTGAATCTCAATTTTTCATACCATTTAAGCCTACTCCAAACACACAACAATATAAGGGAATAGAGGTACTCACCATTCCATGTTCCCTTGTGTGTGCCCTCTGTGTGCCCTCGACTTAGTTCCCTCTGTGTGCCCTTACAGTGTATCTCCTTCATGTGCCCTCAACTCAGTGCCCTCTATGTGCCCTCTCCTCCCTGCACAGTGATCTCCTTGGTCGCATGCACAATGATCTCCAAATCGATGACAACAATGGGTAGTCTCCTCCTAACACACTATGACTCCCAACTATGGTCGCATCTAGTAATAGGCGAGATCCCAACTATGGTCGCGTGTATCAATGGGCGGGCTCCCAACATTACTCTCAAAAAATTTGTTTTTGTAGTAATAATGAACAATTCACATAGATTTTCATTTCAATTTTAATAAAGGCATGGTACATAAATTGTTGACTCAGATTCCTTGCAAACATTATTGCCATTTTTTGGTAACCCTTGGGTTCATGTTGCCTTGTAAATCTTCACAAATGTCATTAAAAAATCTAGGGATCTATTAAGAGAGGTTTGAGTTCACTAAATAATCCATCAAATATTTGTTTCTTGCATAAGTAAGATGGGTGAAAGATGGGTGAGAAAGGGTTTTTTGTTTTTTTATAAGGTCTATTTAGTGTTCAATGATATAATGTTTAATGAAATCCCATTTTTGCAGATAATGGTGAAAGGAGGTGATGCATTGCATCTATATCAAATCTCCACTAAAGATAATATCATTCTACTACTCTAAGTTTCAACATTGGATCCATTAAGGATTCATTAATGGCAATTGACATAATGATAAAGATAAAATTGAAGGAAACAATGAATCTAATTATAATGGGGAATATGTTGATGGAAAGGGTGATGATGGTAGCGATGAAGAAAAATAATATGTTTTAGTAAAAAAAGAAAAAAACACAAATAAAGTTTCCATGTAAAAAACTTCTTCCATATATTTTAACATTAGTTTCCATTATATGCTTATATTATTGTAATTGTTATGTAACAAAAAATGAATGCACATTATGCGCCACATCACTCAGAATGTCAATATTATTTTTATCAATGAAATCATCCTAATCATCCTTCTACTAATGATGAAGATGATTCTAATGAGTATTTCCCAAAAACAACATTGAAAATGATCATAAACACTATTTTATCTTCAACAAAATGGCACCTTTAAGGTGGTAAGTGCATGTATAATTTCTCTTTTTCCCCTCTTTCACTTTTTCATGTCACTGTAATAGGTTAATTGTTATTCGCTTGATTGTGTGGTAGTTAATTAGATTAGGGGTAACTTCACATTGAAGGGTGATGACTAAGACTAGGGGAAACTTTCAATTCAAGTCTAGGAATGACTAGGCCCACATCAAGTGAAGAAATAAAATTAAGAAGTTGAACATGTGTTATCCCATTCCATGTCAACAACAACGCATCCATTCACTGGGAACACTAAAACCCGACAAATTGATGACTCCACTAAATTAGGGTTTATGGTTTACATGATGAATTGATGATGGCATAATGTGGGTATGTGAGTCAAATTTGAGTCCATAAAGCCTCCCATATCGTTAAGGCATGTAAATAGTGTATCCATGTAAAATTTCAATGCATACAAAAATAGTTTGAAAAAATTTCAACGTTGGCCCCATTCACAAGTCATTGTTGCCTGTGTCTAGTCCTTGTACAATTTCCTTGTAAAATTTGTATAATATATTTGGAGAATGATAATTTTGAAGGTGTTAGGCTTCTTCCTACACACCACAACCAAATCACCACTCATTGACAGTCTGTGTAATGATCCCTTTTAGTTTTGGGTTGTTAGTATTTTCAATTGCACACACCTTTCAATCTAGTCAAAGTTCAATTAGTGTCTCTTGTTACTGTAGGGTTATAAATCCTCATGATCCCAATTCCCATATGCATGCAACCTTGTGATATAAATATCATTGGCTGACAAGTGTCATAATGGATGATGACTAAGACTAGGGACAACTTTCAATTACGTGCATCATTGGTATGATTAGGCGCAGTCGCACAGATCTCCTCTTGGTTTCGAGAATAGTTCATTCTCTACTAAACAGGGGCAAACACATGAAGGTGGAATCTCTAATTATGCTCCCCCCCGCCCCCGCCCCTCACATCACTCTCAATTTCCCCATATTACCTAATTTTAAATTCTAAAGAACATGTATCATATACTATATTATACAAAATAAAAACATATAAAGATCATATAAAAGATATAAACACATACCTCTTATTTTCAACAATTAAATATCATTCATCTTCTTATTCATACAACTCAACATCTGTATCAGGATCTGGTTCATAATCGATATTGGTGAAAGGCTCATTCATATCAACATCATCATCAACATCATTTTCCCTAATATAGTTATCGATATCGTCAATGAGGTCGTTGTCTCCTACATTTGGATGATCAAATTCTTCAACTTCTTCGTCTGACACATAGATTACATGAGCCACCTGCTCCTAATCTTCCTAATCATGATCTTCTTCCTCATTATTATCTTCATCCTTGACTACATGATTATACTTTATTGGTCTTCCTCTTGGATCATATCTAACAACGTATGACCAACCTGCTTTACCAGGTACCTCTGAGTAAAATACTTGCTCACATTGACTTGGAAGAACATAAGGCTCTATACTTGGTTCAAATTCCCTTGTATTAACCATGGAAAATCCATTATCATGCTCAATAACAGTTCTTTTAGGATCACGTTCATGCATTCGTAGCCTATACCATTTAACCTCAAACAAAAGTATTTTAAAGGAATTAAAATCACACTCAATTATATCCTCCAAATACCCATAGTACCTATTCTCAGTTTCTTCTAGATTTCTGTCACTTCTAGAGGAAATGTTGGTGACCTTAAACACTGCAATTATCCCACAATCCAAGGTTTTCATCTTATCATCCAACATTTTGATACGAAATTTACGACCATTACACCACATAGCCTTGTGATGTTTCAACTGTAGCATGGAAAACAAGTAAAAAATACATTGCCAATTAATAAACCTCATATAGGAGTTAATAAATATATATTTCAAAAATTAAACACACCAAATACATTGAAAATTTGGGAAAAAACTAGGAAAATGTGGGTAAATTTTTTTACTTTTCTGTTTATCTCTTAAACCAAAGGCTAAATCAACTTCCCTTGATGTAAGATCAGGAAATTGATCTCGATGAAGATGCTTTGTTTTAATCATCTTACTCACCCCTTCCCATGATAACCTACCGAAGTATTCTTCAATATATTCTATCTAATGCTACATCCAATCAAGGTTGTTTGCAATGTATAAATGTAAAGCATCCCACTCTTGAGAAAATATATGATAGCATAACAATTTAATATCATTAATTAGCTATTGTTAATAAAGGAATAATTTAATAAATTTATAATATATTAAATCTACGTCAACATCTAATAATTACCTTTCACAGTCCTCGTGTTACCTTTCCCCAATAGGACCTCCCCTTCAAATTTTTTGATGGAGTCGAGATGTCAAATGTGAGGCACATTCATATTTACTGCTAATTTAGGTAGATATTGACTAATATACACCATGCATTGATATACGATATATCCCTCAACCATAGAACCCTCCGGACGTGCTCTTTGTCTAACAAAATCCTCCACTGGCTTCAACTTCCTCTCCACCATCCACAATGACCTTGTGTGTACTGGTCCACATAATTCAATCTTCTCAACTTGGTGTATGAGGTAGTGTTCTTGTGCATTGAAAAATTATAGAGGTAGATATTGTTGCATTCGACACATTAGTTAGGGAATTTCTCTCTTCCAATACCTTATATCTTCTTTATGGATTTCTTTTGATGATAGCCAGCTACAAATGTCGATGCAATAAAATACTATCAACGCATACATAAATTTGTAGATAAAACATAATATGTCAATACACTCCGCTACAAATCACATAAGAAGTACATTTTCCTTATAAAACAATACTTACCTCATGTATTTGGCAAGTAAATAAATAATTTGTTTTATGTTGTCAAAGTCGTCTGGGAGAGATAAAGGTAGAACATACTGTAACAAAAAACAAACAATTATTGTTTGTCTGCAAAAAATACGTACCAATAAGGAAATATATTATAACCTACTAATTACGTTAATGAATGTATGTCAGTCATGTGTTTTAACCCCACCAAAATCACCTTTTTTTGTTAAGATATTTTCTATGTTCGACGAAAACCCCGTCGGAAACCTAATTTTTTGAATGACCTCTTTTATAATATTGCTTTGTTGCTCTATCAATAACCAAGGAAGACTAGCATTTTGTTCATGACCATCGCCATTAGAATTAATAATAACACTTTGCAATGTGTGATTAGCTTCCTAGATGTCACAACAAATCTTTCCAATTCTCTCTTTGTCAGTCCTTCCATCTAATATTTGTATCAAACAGATGAATTGTATCAAATAGATGAACTATTTGTAGGTGTTCATAGTATGGAAATATACTGAATTGCATCGGGTAACTTTTCATTCCTCGTGGAATCCCATTCGTGCCTTAACGACATTCATGAAACATCAACAAATTGAAATTAACACTAATTAATGGGACAAAATGAAATTAATACTAATGAAATTAACCAAAGATTTATATAATGTCATACATAAATAATTTTCATACCTTGAAGATTTCTAATATATTCCAACTTCCATAGGCGAGGTGTCATTCTTCGTGTTTTTTTTCTATTTTCTTCTTTACCATTGAATTTTTATTTATCTGTAGTTCGATAACTATGGTTCCTAGGTAGAAAGTGCCTATACTCATCAAACACTTCCTTTCTTAAACTCCTTGAATGACGACATTTTATCCTCAAACCACAAACTGGGCATGCAATTTTACCCTTTGTTTCAAGAGTGAAAAGATATATGAATTAATGTAGCGTCAAATGAGAGTTACAATTTAAAATAATGCATGATATTTTCAATAAATATATATAATATTAAATCACAAAATAAAGTAACAATATACCATAGAAATGTGTTAACCCGGGAGCATGATTAATTTTCCATGATAGTATTCCATGGAATTGAAATCGTTTTTTCCCTATTGGTCTAGAGATGACATACATAGTGACGCCAGCCCATAACTTCAACAATTCATTGATAAGAGTCTTAATATATATGTTCATATCTCTAACCTAGTACCTACCTAATTAGTTCAACATACTACATGATTAATTATACTTACCTAGATGTCATTATATATAAAAGAAATAATTACCATGCATGAAACAAATAAATGAAATATTTTTTCATACTTTAAAGAAAATAAAATACAATTAAATACCTGGAACAATCATTGAAAACATTGTGTTCTCTCTCTTGATCGACATCCAAGGAGGAAGGTTATTGTTTATAACAAAAATAGGTCACACTGAGTACGTAGAATGAAACTCTCCAAATGGATTGACACCATCAGCTGCAAATGAAAGTCTAGCATTACGAGGTTCTTGTTGGCCCTTGACCAAGTTTTGGGATAACCTTGGTCATTTTTTCCTATTTTGGAACTTTGACAGCTAGTCGAAGAAGGAGCACCAAGTGAAGAAGATATTAGAGGATCTCGGTCCACTTTTGGGCCCCTTTTAGGGTTTTGGGTTAATTTAATGGGAAAGGGATGTCAGCCCGTGGGTTTACCCATGCTTAGGCCCACTTTTGTAATGTATAAATAGATACTTAGGAAATGTAATAATGTCGATGGCTTAGTGCTAGTATTTAGATCTGTGTGATTGGATGTGGATTGTAAATGCTTTGTGCATGATTGTAAGAGGCTTGCAGAGCTAAGTGCAAGTTGTTGTAAGAGGTTGTAGAAGGCTTTGTGCCGAAGTGCAGGGAAGAATGATCTAGCGATCTGCGTAGCTATTCTGTCCTGTGCGAAGTAAGGGTTTTGAGTGGATTTGTGCTGTAACCGATTGAAGACACTAATAAAGAAAAAGAGTTGGTGGACCTAGCCCCAGGGAGGGGGTGAACCACGTAAATATGTGTATTATGATTTTTGCTTTGACTTGATGTGTTTATCTCATTCTTTTCTAAGTGCTTTGATATATTTAGATAGATTTACTTACGCTTTGTGCTTCTTATATGTGTATGAATGTTAGATATGATATGTATGAAGATGCTTAGTGCCAATCTACTGGATCTGATCTATTTTACTATTGCTAATGCTGAAATATCTTAGATCTAAGTGCATGTTGCGATTCTCTGTGCGATCTGCGAAGTATAATAAGGGTTGAATATTGATGAATGATCGATGCTAATTATTTTGTATGCAATATAATCAAAGATCTTTGTCCTAGCTAAGGTTGTAGACACTTGAATATTGCAACCACCCCTACCTCTACCTCGAGTGAGACTTCATATGCTTCGCAAGTGTTTCCAAAAGGGTTGGTAGTTAGGGATTTGTTGGTGCGTTCTTGTAGCGTTGAACCCCGGGTCTGCCCTGTGCCAACAAATGGTTCTGTTGTCGAGACCTAAAACTGTGATTGTTGGGAACTAGAGAAGAAGAAGCTTTGTGAAAATAAAGTTATGTGCATAGATCTGTTGCCATGGTGCGCAATGTTCTACTTGACCTGTGAAGCTTTGTGCCAAGAAAGAAAGGACAGATCTGAAGAAAAGAGGTCAGATCTACAAGAAAAGAGGTTGATACTGAAGAAAAGAAGCAAGATCCAAATGATTTGTATTCTAAGAAAGGTAAAAGTGGAATTTTCTAATTAAAAGAGGTAATATTTGTAAGCTTTGTGCTCTGATAAAGGTAATAAAGTTCTAGATCTAAAATCTTTGTGCTCTGTAGAAGTAAGATAAGTGGAAATTTTTGTTTCTAAAGTATGGATCTATGTATTTTTGATAGACTTTGTCCTAGATTAAAACCTAGGGTATTAATAGATGAAAGAAAGCTTGATATGAATAGATATGATAAGTATAATGATAGATATGTTATACCTATGCATAGAAAGAATGTTTGGACTAACAAATGGATGTAGGATCCTAGAAAGAATTTGTTGTAGATTATCCCCTATGATCCTGGTGTGAAGTACAGAAGAGGTTGGGGATCATTTACAAGAAAGAGAGGATTAACCCTCTATTATAGCTGCAGAAAACTGGGACATCTAGCTAAGGAATGCTCTGGTGAAGGACCTAGTTGTCTTTGTTGAAAATCTCTAGATTGTGAAGTATTGGATTTCCCCAGAATGATTGCTAGGCTCAAAGGAATGAATCCAAACCCTAAGGCAGATCCAGATATAGAAAAACCTCAGAAAGAATCAGAGAAAGTATTAATCCAGATGAAAGAAACCCTGAATGAACACCGACATGTCAGATTATCAGAGATCTTTAAAGAAAATAAATGCATCAAAATATGGATAAGGGACTTCAACATTGATTGTATTCTGGATGAGGAAACACAGATGAATATCATGACAGAGAGAATGTGGGAAGCTATAGGGAAGCCTTCCATGATCCCTTCACTAGGAGGAATAGGACTCTTCAGAGGAAAATTGGTAAACCTATGTGGAAGGCTCACTCAGATATCTACGAATGATAATGGAACTTCGATTGAAGAAGATTTTGAGATTATTAAATTTATTGAGGATAGTGCCCCATTTACTATGTTACCTAGAAAACCTTGGATTGACAGAGATCAATTTAGATGGAAGGAAGAAGAAGAAGTTTTGGAACAGAAGAAACAAGAATTAAAATATTTTATGACCAAGAAGATTTCACAATTGATTGAAGAATAGAAGAACAGATCGAAGCTCCTTGACACTAGAGACCCCAATTTCAAAGATGAAAGAATGTCAGAAGGCTCGCAGAAGACTGAAGCACTTGTCCCAAAGAAAAAATAATTATTACCCCGGAGAGAATCTCAACAATGCACAATGACTATTCTAAAAGAAGATAGGAATCATAATGGAAAAAGATAGACCAAGTTGAAGATTACTGGGAAGAAGGCTAGAAAGTTAAGTAATAAGAGGGTGAATATTGAAAGGTTACAGGAGATTCCAGATGGAACATCGCAGAAAGAAAACTTGCAGAATGGGAGCTTCATCGGGATATCAGAACAACAACTTATGGCACTTCGTCGTGGTGAAGCAATATAGCTATTGGACCGATATATCTGTTCAACTTCCACCTCGAATGGACATAAAAGAATTAAAGGATTGCCACCGGACCATTGGACCTTGCCATAACGGACATATCAACTTTAATGGAATCTTCATACCTGTTGCAAGCAAATCATTGTCGAATTTCTTATTTAGCTTGTCGCGCCATGCCCGAAGAAAAATTTTGCCAACTGAGAATTTGAATCCCACGGAACTAGTGATTGTATACAATGGTCATTGCGATCTGATTATTCATCCTAGTGTAGTATCTGCGATCATCGTGAACCCGATTATTTTTCCCGATTGTGTATGTCCGACGAGCTCACTGCAGTTGAAGAATCTATCACAGAGGTCCTCCTTGATTTAAGGACTGAGAGTGTCATGTTGGAAAGAGGAATGTCCACCAGAGTCCAAGCATCATCGACAAGAGGAGTAGCAGCTTCTCCTTCCACTGCTCGACCCAGACTGTCTTGACAAGTCGATGAGAAGTGAACAAAGTATAAGGATGATCTTACAAATGCTAAACTGATTCTGATCATTTTTCCCGCTTACCTACCCCCTCTGCGTGGTGAAATCAACTGTGACAGTGTGCCCCGAGAATTTGAGTGTGATATGGTCACTACGTACCTGCCAAAAGGGGTGTGCACAGTTCATGCTGATCAGGACAAGATCACAGTGTTGAAGTTTAGCGACTTCAACCTCGGTGACAGGAAAGTCTACAATATGCTCGCCCTGCACAAGTATCTAACAAATACAAAGGGAAAGAACTTGAATATCGTCCCACAGTCTTGGACCCAAAACCTCGCGCAGTCAACATTGTTGAATGTCATGAAGATCCCACACTTTGGGAGGCACCAGGAGGTGAATGTGTGCATAAAGCTGCTTCTATCTTGCTAACACGGAGGCTACTTGTGGTTTAACCATCGTGTTACAGTGGATCTGACCTTGATCAATCAGATCATAGGACTCATCATGCAATTCCCTAACCCACAAGAGTTTTATCCTGGAAAGACCACATATAGAGCACTAGCAACGAAGATCAAAGAAACCTATGGTGATGTCAAGAAGGGAATGTGAGGCTACAATGTAGCCTCTATTTAGAGATATGCAGTGCACCTTTCCTGTCAGTTGATCACAGACAAGCTAGTTCATAAGAACTGGCCCACCCAAGTGACTAGATTCGTAGTTGATCTCATAGGGAAGTGCACAGAAGGACTTCAAATGAATTGGGTGAAGTACTTGGTGAATCAGATCGAACTGGATTGCATGGAAGCACAAGACCAAGGGTATGAGTTCCATTTCAGTTGGATTCTCATATTGATCACCTTCATAGCATGGGAGATGCCGGAGGGTGCCACTTTCCCAGAGACCGAGCCATTTGAACCTTTGGCTGTGAGGTTTAGTACCCTGTGGTACTTGACCGATATGAGCAAGAAATGGTAGTCAAATGTCATCTTCCATGTATACTACAACCAACTGAATACTGCCATCTAGTATATGCCTCACATTACCCTGAAAACGCTCCACGGATTCATACCCTTAATGAAGTTCAGCGCAGATTTCCACTTCATTTATATAACAACGCGAGATGATGAACACAAGAAACAGTGGCAGTCTTATTACAAGTTGATCGAGGAAGACATCGAAGAGATCACCAAGGATTGATCAACAGACCTTCTCATTCCAGCGAACCCCATAGAGCTATCCTATATTGATATCCCAGAGACTATACCGGATACACCGGGACCAAGCAAAATGAAGAATCCTGAAGAGGTTCACGAAGTAGATAGTGCATCTGTAAGCACTGCCTCTATCACACCAGACAAATGAGGTGATGGTGAAGAGATAGAAGGCATATAAATTGAACAACAGAAAGGTGAAGTACCACTGCCTAGGGATGAATAAGACTCGTTGAAGAAAAGGAAGGTCTAACCTATGAAATCTTCCTTCGGAAAGAAACCTAGAACCCCTGTAACCAAGATGTGAACTACCCTCACGTTGGTTGACTTTTATTTCATCGTTGCAATGGTAAATGATGCTTCAAAGGAGATTGTAGAGAAGAGCAGATGTATAACCATATAGATATTGAACTCCATGGAGTGAAGTAGGCACTCCAGTCTAGCCACACAATCCCCACTGTTCCTTTGACAACAGGGATAGTAGAACCAGGAGATGAGCCAGCTCAACTTCACCAGATTGTTGATATGGTCTAAGCTCGGCTTCGACAAGCTCAAGAAGACATATAAAAATACACCCAAGATTTGACATAGGTATAGGGATTACTTGTCGAGTAGCACAATTTTTTCGAACGAGAAAAAGTTTCTCTTCAAGTACAGTGGGACAAAGAGAAAGCAGAGCTACAACAAATAAAGGAACAATTTCTTGCAGAGCATCTTGAAGTTAAGGAACTAGTCAACAGAGCACTATGATATGTGATTGTTATCAAAGTACATGCTGAAGAGAGTGTTCCAGAGAAGGTGGAACAACTTGAATAATTTATATAGAAGCTTCAACAGTGCATTGTTGATCTAGAACTCCATGCTATGCTCGAGATCAGGAGATAAGAGACCAGTGAGAAGCAACTTCTCGCAGTGCAGTTGACCGATTGAAATATCTTTCCTTGGAGTGCAAGCAAATCAATAACCAGAGTGCCCAAACTTATGAGAACCTTACAGAGAATCCAGAGTTACAGGTGTTGGACTCGCAACTTCAGGAAGCAAAGAAGCATGCAAATACATTACATGCACAGTTGAAGGCTTTGTCTGTAGTGGATAGAATGAAAAGATCTCATGAAAAACACACAACTCAGTAGTAGATACATATGATCCAGAGTAAAGTAATGGAAGTCACTCAATGAATCCAACCGGTGCAATACAAGGCCTGCATGTTATTTTTTGAGATCAAAATCCAGGCAGCAGAGCTTGAGAAAGTTGTCATCGCTGCAGAACAATGCCTGGAAGGACCAATAAATGACACAGTGATCCTAGAATTCACCCAATAGGAGGCCACAATGAAGTAGTAGGTCAAAGAAGCTCGAGCCAAGATCGAGGCTTTTGAAGCAGAATTGCGCAGACCATAGTGACTCAGGACGAGTCACAGGTGAGTGTTGGGGCCCTGTTGGCCCTTGACCAAGTTTTTGGATAACCTTGGTCATTTTTACCTATTTTGGGACTTCGAAAGCTAGTCAAAGAAGGAGCGCCAAGCGAAGAAGATTTCATGGGATCTTGGTCCACTTTTGGGCCCCTTTTAGGGTTTTGGGTTAATGTAATGGGAAAGGGATGTCGACCCGTGGGTTTACCCATGCTTAGGTCCAATTTTGTAATGTATAAATAGATACTTAGGCAATGTAAGAATGTCAATGGCTTAGTTCTAGTTGTTAGATATATGTGATCGGATATGGATTGTAAATGCTCTGTGCATTATTGTAAGAGGCTTGTAGAGCTAAGTGCAATTTGTTGTAAGAGGTTGTAGAAGGATGTGTGCTGAAGTTCAAGGAAGAAGGATCTAGCGAGTTGCACAAATCTTCTGTCCTGTGTGAAGTAAGGGTTTTGAGTGGCTTTGTGCTGTAACCGATTGAAGACACTAATAAATAAGAAGAGTTGGTGGATGTAGCCCCAAGGAGGGGGTGAACCATGTAAATCTGTGTATTATTCTTTGTGCTTTGACTTGATGTGTTTATCTCTTTCTTTGCTAAGTGATTTGATATATTTAGATAGATCTACTTATTCTTTGTGATTCTTATATGTGTATGAATGTTAGATCTTATATGTATGAAGATGCTTATTGCCGATCTACTAGATCTGATCTATTTTACTGTTGCTAAGTGTTGAAATATCTTAGATCTAAGTGAATGTTGTGATGCTCTGTGTTATCTGTGAAGTATAATAAGGGTTGAATATTGATGAATGATTGATGCTAAGTGATTTGTACATGATATAATCACAAATTTGTGTCCCAACTAAGGTCGCAGACACTTGAGTCTTGCAACCACACCTTCCTCTACCTCGGGTGAGACTTCATCTACTTTGCAGGTGTTGTCAAAAGGGTCGGTAGTTAGGGCTTTCTTGGTGCATTGTTGTAGCATTGAAGCCCAGGTCTTCCCCTGTGCCAATAGTTGTTCTTTACAAATTGGCCACTTTTCTTCGATGTACTTCAATGCAGAACCATCTGTAGGAATTCGAAGAACATCGTCTCAACTTTTTTTCTTTGCATGGAAATCCATAAACTGTGTTATACTTTGTCACCTGAACAACTGCTGGAAACATGGAATTATAGGAATATAACGAAGAACTTTGCAATGAACCTTCTTTGACACTTTATCGCTTCGATATCTACTTATTTGACATTGTAGGCATTCATTTTCTAATGCATATTTTCCATAATATATGATATGATCATTAGGACATGCATCAATAGCCTGATAGTCCATTCCAATTTCTTTCATAATCACAAATATTTCTCGATATGTGCATGGCAAAATATTTGACGTCGGTAATAGAAATTCAACTAACAATCTACAAAATTCTAAACAATAAGTCAATGTAAACAATATTAATCATCAATATCACATCCAATATACTAATTTATGAATTAGAAAACAATAGAAATATAGGAAAAAATTGAACCTTTTAAGTATTTGTGAACATGCAGGCATAAATAATTAACAAATTAAATACCTTACTATCTGTGTGAGGCATGTGTTTGATAAACCATTCAAAACCTTCAGGTTCACCAACAACAATATAGAAGATAAAAGATTTGTTGTTGAGCCTTCATAAAGAGGTTGACATGACTTCTCGTGAAGAGGATCAACATCATGACTATCATCTTGGTTGTCCTCATCCATTGGAGCAAATGTGTATTGGATCAATCTATGTATCTCATCTTCTTGATTTGAATCACTAATGCTATCTCCATCCATATCATCATTAACAACATGATCTACAACTTCAATATTCTGATCTCAAATTTCATCACCTTGTAAAGGAGTATTTCTGCTAGTACTTGGCAAATAACTCTCTAGAGGTCGACATTTTGGGGGCATCGTCTATATATTTAAAAACGATGTAGAAAAGTTAGTGTGTATAGAAAATATAAAATCTCGATAAGAAATATTACTATAATTCATGACACGATGATTATTACAGAGAATACATTAAATATTGAATCCTCTTACCAAGGGACGATATCCATAACCTCCTTCGGCGTGCCCCTTCTCCCTACAATGTCTTTCAGATGTTGTTATTAAAAGTCTTTTTGTTTGCAAGCCTCTGCAATCATAGCAAGGGAAATAACATTTTCCATCACCCCTTGCCTCTAATGCATCTCTTAACCAAGAAATCTTCCTATCATTTTCGTTCATAGTGACAAATCCTTATCCTGACAAGTATTTGTCTTACCTACACCATACCAAACAGTAAGTTGTCAAATTTTTTTATTTTATCTACTCCTTCATGATATTTTAGCTACTCCTTTCGATTATGATATGTTTATTTATAGAGACTTACAATCCTCACAATTATTTCTTCTAAGACATTTTGACATATTTTATTTATTTATTATCGATTAACTATTAAGATCGATATGCTTCAATTTGTACTTTAGAGTAGTGTGTACTGAATCACCGTGGAAAATAATTACACACCATTTAATGAAAGTGGTCAAAATTTATCAAACTTGAATCACTCGACACCATACACTAGCCTCTAAGTTGTTTTGTAGACAAAATGCCAATCTTTGAAATTCACCACTAAAAATAGAATGCCAACCACTTGTCATCCACAATTGGGTTGGGTTGGTTTAAATTATGACGTGCTAGTTTGCATCTACATACAATGGTCACAATTTTATGCTACTTACAGTGGTCACGGTTTTATTTTCTAAGACACATTGGCATGTTCTCATTTTTCATTGTCTGACTAGCAGATTTCATCATGTTATCGTAGATTTCATCATGAATTTTTTATATTTTAGATACTCCTTATTAATAGTGTATAAAAAATTTACATCAACTACAAACTAGAGTTAATCACTACATCTATAATTGTGTGTGATTATAAAAAATTGAGAGAAACAACATCACATATAAGAAAAGGGTATGTGGATTTTATTGAGAAAGTTGAAACCAATAGACTTTATGTATATTGGAAGAGTATGGCATATAATCATAAGTTCATTTGTTAAAGGTTCGTAGTCATAAGACAAAAAAGTTAAAGGTGTCTAACCATAAGATAAGATGGTTGAAGTCAGTTAGTTAAAAGTGATTGTTATGTGCCTAATCACGACATAGATAACATCTTTATAATAAGGTCATATGTGTACAAATGTTTCCTTTATATAATAATGACATATATACCTAACATAAGTTTAGGGTTAGTGTTTATGTATCTTATTGTTATAAACATGAGTTTCCTCCCTATCTTATATATACCATAACTTATCACTTATCAATATAACAATCAACTTCAATATTTTATTCATGGAGATTTCTTCCTTCATTTAATTGAATTAGTAAGTCCTATACAACCATTAGGTGTGCAAGTATCCCAACCATTATTGTCACTATTATATTATTTTCAATTTATGCAATTGCGATCCCATTCAGGTACTAGGGATGTAACAAGTGGTATCAAATCTTCAATCAATCTTTGTTGGTGTTTTTTTGTTAGTTCTTAAAAATAAAAGAGAGAAGAAAATGACAATCAATTACTATCATTTCACCGATCAGGGTTGAGTTTCCAGAGCACTTACATATCTTTATCAATGAAAAGAGAGAGACATTCTAGCTACAATTGAAGGGAAAAGTGTGTGTGGATTCCATAAACCTAGAATATTATGGAATCCACATACCCTTTTCCATAGAATATACTAACTAGATCCAAAAACCAAAGACATGAAATATGGTACTACACATATAATATATTATCAAGGAAAAAACAAGCTACATTAAATTTCGACATTTCAACAAAAATTTACAAGTTAAATGAGTACATCAATAAAAAAAACATACTAACCTTGCAAGTTCAAAATCCGAGCTATTTATATTGAGAATTGGATTTTTTCAACCGGTGGGTGACAAAAAAAATAAACAGCTCAAACAAAAGCCACGAACAGTGTCACAACTATAGAAATTGTGTCACAAAGTCTCTTAAAATCAAGTATATATAGATCAACTAGTCAACTAGTCGTTAACACCGACCAATGAGATAGCCAAAATTTTCATGGCAATAGCGACGAACTTTCATGGCAATAGTGACGAACTTTAATGGCAATAGCGACAAAAATCCTGAATGATGCAGGAGCATCGCCGACATCAAGCGAGCCAACACGAAAGCAATTGGACAGCTGGACAAACGCCAGCGCAAATTTTGAAATTGTCTCGAAGATAATGTGCCAACCTTAAATGTGATAATTAAATGAAGGTGCACTTGTATAATGTAAATAGACCTTCAGCCTTTATCTCTCGTCCTTAGTAGGTAGAAGGCATTTATAGTAGTTAATATAGGTAGATAGAATTTAATTCTAGATTAGACAGTTTCTAGAGCGCAAGAGGGAAATAGGATATAGACACCCTCATTGTGTATTGTATTAAGGGAAGAAGCATTGGAGAAAGAGAATGCAGAGAGCTGTGTAAGAACACCCATGTACATATATTTGAATTAATAAAAAGAGCTCTGATTCAAATTTATGGTTTGTGTTGTTCTCTGTGTATTGATGTTGAATGATATGTTCATGAGTGTTTGCTTCATGTTAATACATTTTCTTTATATGATGTGTATGTGATTTCATGGTTTGAGTTGAAGTCTGAAAATAAGAACGAATGAGTTTCAATTGTTTCTCTATCTGACAAAGAGTTCCTACAAGGAGTGCAGTTGAAGTTTCCACAAGGAGTGCGTTGACAAAGGACTCAGGTAGTTTATCTTTTCTTCTCATTCACCCAAAGTATAGTTGGGCACAGGAGCCGTGCAAGGAGTGCGTAGGCTGGGTAAAAGTCTCAGGGTTGTGAACCTGAGTGAAGCGTCGAGGGACTGTTGCTGCAGGTGTGCGCAGAGTCGAAGTATTCAAGAACTTGAAAGTGTTTGAAGGTTTCCGCAAGGAGTGCGAGCAAGAGGCTTCTTTCTAAGAACTTGAAGCCGTGGGAAAAGATTAGGAGGTATAGAAACTACGAGTAATCGCCAAGAGAAGCATAGGGATATTTTTCCGTGAAGTGTTTTAAACAAGCATTGCAAGTTTGCACGCAGGTGAATGAGTTTCGTGGAGGAACACTCGGTCATTTGCAGGGATTGCCAAGGAAGGAAGGATGGACGGTATTCTCTGAGGAGAATCCATGAATTTTTGTGAGCCATTAGATCTCATGGAGGTGCAGGGGAGATACTGCAGGTACTCCCAAGAGTTTTAAAGATCAGGAGGGGCAGAGCCATTGATCTGAGCCACAAGGGCCATCGGATCTACTCGTGGATCGACATATCAGGGTTTCGTGGGTTGGGACTCCATAAACATAGCGATATATCGACAGTCAAAGGACAGTGTGGGGCCGCAGGAGTCAGTGGACAAGTGGCACATTATATCGGGGTTTCATGGCGAGAAGGCCCGAAACATATGCATTAGGATTCGCGATACCGTGAACTCTAAAATGCCAATGGAGTAAAGGTACCATTGAATAGTCAACTCGAGAGCGCATTGGAGTTTCGCCGTATCGGGGTTCGAGAGTCAGTAAGACGAGTGACTCAACATCGTGAGTTCCGAAATCGCGATAGGGAAAGTCTCGATAGGAGAGGGAAAGGTTCAACGTTGACTTTTATCGGGTTTTGGGGATTCGAGAACCGAACGCTCAACCTTTGGATTCGCGAAGCCGCGAAGTCCGATCTCTTGATTGGTAAAGAAGGGGGATCCCATGAGGATTGTTGTGGGTGCAGATTTCTCGATAGGGAAATAAAATATCCTTGGAGTTCTTTGGGCCATGGTAAGAGAGAAGATCCTATGAGCAGACGTGCTTGCGAGCACGTGCTGTGTCAAATGGTATCAGAGCACAGAAAGGTTCTTTTCTTTTTGTAGCAGAGAAAGAAAATTCACCATGCTGCCAAGGAGAGATAGACAATCACCCAATCTAGAGGATAGGGAAATGCCATGGAGAAGAGGTAGGCAGATGACATATCCAATCATGGAGAGACAAATGCATGATCTACAAGCTAGACTCAAAGACATGGAGATAGTGAAAAGATGCACAGTCAGTGTTGGGGATCTTAGTGATTCTGAAAGCAAAGTTGAGGTTGAACGAGAAGAAGAAGTTGTAGCCGAAGATGGATCAAAGGAGTGTTTGATCAAAGCTATTGCCGGGATGGGTGCAAGAGAAAAGATGGACATTTCAGTTTACGAGGGAAACTTGGATGCAGAGGAGCTTCTAGACTATATTAGAGCTCTAGATACATACTTTGACTATGAAGATGTCGAAGAAGATAAGAAAGTCAAGCATGTTGTCACAAGATTGAAAGGACATGCAACATTCTGGTGGGATGAACTACAAGCTGACAGATGTTGCAAGGACAAGCAGAAGATCAAGAGCTGGGATCGAATGATCGTGAAGATGAAGGCGAAATTCATCCCCAGGGACTATCAAATTACTCTGTTCAGGAGAATGTAGAACCTGAGACAGAAGCTGATGATAGTGAAAGAATACACTGAGGAATTCTATAAACTGAACATCAGGGAAGGTCATCGGGAGAGCGATGATGAGAAAGTTACCAGGTATATGAATGGCCTGAGATATGATATCTAGGATGAGATGAGCATGGTTACCATCTGAACGGTGGAAGATGCTTATCAGATGGCTTTGAAAGCGGAAGAGAAGCTGAGCCAAAAGTAGGTTCAGAGAGGCTGAGGAAGAAGTCATCCCAGAGGAAAATCAGTTTCCTAGGAAAAGTATCATAAGCCCAAGGAAGACTGGAAGAAACCTCAGACTCGAACAAAGAGAGATGGAAGTTCACAGCATGGGAAATATGCTAAATAGAGAGGGAAACATACTGAGCAGAGAGGAGATTATGCTGATAACAACACTTTTCCTCATACTAGAGGTAGAGGAAGAGGAAGAGGTGGAGTAATCACATGCTTCACATGTGGAAAGAATGGGCACAATTCTTACAAGTGTCCAGATAAAAAGAAGGACATTGGAGAAGCTCACATTGTCGAAGCACAGAGGCGGGATGTTGAGGCAGAATACGCTGAAGGTGGAATATCGTTGATGATGCGAAAAGTCCTTTTGACACCCGAGAAGGAGGTGGAGAGTTCAGTCCAAAGGACCAAACTTTTCTGGACTGCTTGCAAGACCAAGGACAGGGTATGCAAGGTCATTGTAGACAATCGTAACATAGATAATCTCGTTTCTACAGAGATGGTAGAGAAGCTGGAGCTAGAGATGATTGATCATCCAAGCCCATATAGAGTTTCATGGCTACAAAAAGGACACCAGGTAATTGTCACTAAACAATGTTTAGTTGAATTCAAGATAGGTGGATATAATGATAATATATTATGTGATGTCATTCCTATGAATGTTTGTCATCTATTTTTGGGTAGACCATGGAAATATGACAGGAATGTGATTCATGATGGGAGAATGAACACATACACCCTAGAGAAGAATGGGAGGACACACATGTTGCTTCCAATTAAAGATAAGGAGGTGAAGCTGAAGGTAAGCAACACAGTACTTCTCATGAGTGGGAAGGAACTTCTTACAGAAGTTAAGAAGAAGGAGGATCTTCAATTCTTTGTTGTCAGGAAACCGAGGATTGTTCTGACTAGCACAAGAGTGGATGATTTACCAGAAGAAATCCAGGAACTGTTGGAAGAGTTCACTGATATAGTAGTGGACGAATTACCTCATTCGTTGCCACCGATGAGGAGTGTGAGTCATCATATTGATCTCATACCAGGAGTCAGTTTTCCAAATAAAGCCACGTACAGATTGACGCCGCAAGAGAATGAAGAGGTTAAGAGACAAGTCCAAGATTTGTTGGACAAAGGTTTGGTCAGGGAGAGCTTGAGTCCATGTGTTGTTCCAACAGTACTCAGTCCGAAGAAATACGGAGGCTGGAGGATGTGTACTGACTCAAGGCGATCCATAAGATAACCATCAGGTATAGATTTCCATTGCCGAGGATGGATGTTCTGATGGATTGCTTGAGTGGAGCAAAGTATTTTTCAAAGATTGATTTGAAAATAGGTTATCATCAAATCCACATGAGAGAAGGTGATGAATGGAAGACAACATTCAAAACAAATGAAGGGTTGTATGAATGGCTTGTTATGCCATTTGGCTTAACAAATGCACCGATTACCTTCATGAGGTTGATGAACGAAGTCCTGAGGGTGTTCATCGGGAAATTTGTCATTGTGTATTTAGATGACATACTGATCTACAGTGAGACAGTGGCAGAGCATCTGAAGCATTTGGCTACAGTGACGCAGAAACTACAGCAAGAGAAGTTATTGATAAACATCAAGAAATCCTCATTCATGAAGACAGAGCTCATTTATTTGGGGTTTGTTATTTCGGAAAATGAGTTGAGGATGGATCTGAATAAGGTGGAGGTAATCAAGAATTGGCCATCACCGAGGAATATTTTTGAGGTGAGAAGTTTTCACGGATTGGCTAGTTTCTAACGGAAGTTCATCAGAAATTTTAGTGGAATTAGTGTAGCAATGATGGATACAGTGAAGAAAATACACAAGTCTTTTCATTGGACTGAAGAGGCTGAGAAGAGTTTTAACTTGTTGAAGAGGAAGATTACGGAACAACCGGTTTTGGTGTTGTCGGATTTTCGAAAGACATTTCTGGTGAAATGCGATGCAAGCAGATTTGCAATCGGAGCATTCTTAAGTCAAGAAGACAGGCTGATAGCATACTTCAGCAAGAAGCTGAATGAAGTGAAATTGAAATACTCCACGTATGAAAAGGAGTTTTATGCTATCATCCAGGCATTAAAGAAATGGAGACATTACTTGATCCTGAAGGAGTTTGTCTTGTACAGTGACAATCATGCACTGCAATTTGTGACTCAATAGGAGAAGTTGAATCAGAAACATGTCAAATGGGTTGAGTATATGCAGAATTTCACTTTTTTGATTAAACATATTTCTGGTACTTCTAACAAAGTGGTTGATGCTTTGAGCAGGAAATGTTTGTTGTTGCAGGAGTTTAGAGTCAAAACGTTGGGTTTTGATGATCTCAGGGACATGTACGCAAATGATCAGGATTTCAAGGAAGTGTATGAAGTAGCTGAGAATCCAGTTCTCAGAGATAGGATCCCTTGGATAGACTATATGATCCAAGAAGGATTATTGTTTAGAGGTAATCAGTTGTGTATTCTGAAATGCTCCATGAGGGAGAACTTGTTAATGGAGAAACATAGTGGAGGATTAGCGGGACATTTTGGTCACAACAAGACATTCACAAAGCTGAATGAATCATATTTTTGGCTGGGAATGTGAGCAGATGTCAAGAGATTTGTAGACAGATGTAGAATTTTCTAGCATTCGAAGGGAAGGAAGCAGAATGCAGGGTTTTATCAACCATTTCCCATACTAGAAAGGACATGGGATGCGATTAGCATGGATTTTGTATTGGGGTTTCCAAGAACACAAAGAGGTGTCAATTCAATCTTTGTGGTGGTGGATAGATTTTCCAAGATGGCACACTTCATTCCATGTCAGAAGACCAGTGACGCAACTCACATTGCGAACCTGTTTTTCAAAGAGGTCATTCGACTTCATGGGTTGCTGAGGAGTATAGTTTCGGATCAAGATACAAAATTCATAGGGAATTTTTGGAGGACCTTATGGAAGAAGCTAGGAACTAACTTACTATTTAGTTCAGCGTATCATCCTCAGATGGATGGACAGACGGAATTGGTGAACAAAAGTCTGGGAGACTTGCTGAGAAGCTTGGTGACAGAGCACCACAGCCAGTGGGACAACATATTACCGCAGGCAGAGTTTGTGTATAACGATTCAGTTAACATGAGCACAGGGAAAAGTCCATTTCAGGTTGTCTATGGGATGTAGCCGAGAAGGATTTCTGAACTGAGAGATTCAGAAGAGACTGCGACTAGGAGCACTAGTGCAGAAGAATTCACAGAGGTGATGAAAGAACTTCACAGTCAGGTGAAGGAGCGATTGTAGAACTCAAGTTAGGAATATAAACATAGAGCCGATCAACATAGACGACCACTTCAATTTGAGGTTGGTGATCTAGTTCTGGCACATTTGAGGAAGGAAATGTTCCCGAGAGGAACATATAATAAGCTGAAGATGAAGAAAATAGGGCCATGTAAGGTCTTGAAGAAATTTGGGGCGAATGCTTACGAGATTGAATTACCCGATGGGATCGTAATTTCTCCGATATTCAATGTCTCATATTTGTACCCATATAGAGCTGAGGAAACGGGGACTGGAACTAAGCAGCCAGTAATCTAGTGGAAAAAGCAGATGCCAGTAGAAGATAAGTCGCAGGTGGAGTGCATACTAGACAAGAGAGTAAGTAAAAGGACCAGGCAAAAGCAATACTTTGAGTATCTGGTCAAGTGGAAGGGCCATCCAGTTGAAGATCCCAGCTGGGAGACTGAAGAGGAAATACAGAAGCATGGACAGACCGTGCACGAGCTCATGGACAAGACCCCATGAAAATTTTCAAGCGAGGCAGTATGATGCAGGAGCATCGCCGACATCAAGCGAGCCAGCACGAAAGCAATTGGATAGTTGGAACAACGCCAGTGAAAATTTTGAAATTGCCTCGAAGATAACCCGCCAACCTTAAATGTGATAATTAAATGAAGGCACACTTGTATAATGTAAATGGACCTTGAGCCTTTAGCTCTCATCCTTAGTAGGTCGAAGGCATTTATAGTAGTTAATACAGGTAGATAGAATTTAATTCTAGATTAGACAGTTTCTAGAGCGCAAGAGGGAAACGGGATATAGACACCCTCATTGTGTATTGTATCAAGGGAAGAAGCATTGTAGAAAGAGCATGCAGAGAGTTGTGTAAGAACACCCATGTACAGATATTTGAATTAATAGAAAGAGCTCTAATTCAAATTTATGATTTGTGTTGTTCTCTGTGTATTGATGCTGAATGATATGCTCATGAGTGTTTACTTCATGTTAATACATTTGCTTTATATGTTGTGTATGTGATTTCATGATTTGATTTGAAGTCTGAAAAGAAGAAGGATTGAGTTTCAATTGTTTCTCTATCTGAGAAAGAGTTCCTGCAAGGAGTGCAGTTGAAGTGTCCACAAGGAGTCTGTTGACAAAGGAATCAGGTAGTTTATCTTTTGTTCTCATTCACCCAAAGTGCAGTTGGGCACAGGAGTCGTGCAAGGAGTGTGCAGGCTGGGTAAAAGTCTCAGGGTTGTGAACCTGAGTGAAGTGTCGAGGGACTGCTGCTGCAGGTGTGCGCAGAGTCGAAGTATTCAAGCACTTGAAAGTGTTTGAAGGTTGTCGCAAGGAGTGCGAGCAAGAGGCTTCTTTCTAAGAGCTTGAAGTCATGGGAAAATCTCAGGAGGTATAGAACCTTCGAGTAATCGCCAAGAGAAGCACAGGGAACTTGTGTCGTGAAGTGTTTTAAACAAGCATTGCAAGTTTGCGCGTAGGTGAACGAGTTCCATGGAGGAACACTCGGTCATTCACAGGGATCACCAAGGAAGTACGGACGGACGGTATTCTCTGAAGAGAATCCACGAATTTCCAAGAGCCGTTAGATCTCACGGAGGTGCAGGGGAGATATTGCAGGTATTTCCGAGAGGTATAAAGCTCAGGACGGGAATATTTGTTGATCCAAGCCACAAGGTCTGTCGGATCTACTCGTGAATCGGCATATCGAGGTTTCATGGGTTTCTTGGTGCGTTGTTGTAGCGTTGAACCCCGGGTCTTCCCCTGTGCCAATAGTTGTTCTTTACAAATTGGCCACTTTTCTTTGATGTACTTCAATGCAGAACCATCTATAGGAATTCGAAGAACATCGTCTCAACTTTTTTTCTTTGCATGGAAATCCATAAACTGTGTTATACTTTGGCACCTGAACAACTGCTGGAAACATGGAATTATAGGAATATAATGAAGAAATTTGCAAGGAACCTTCTTTGACGCTTTATCGGTTCGATATCTACTTATTTGACATTGTAGGCATTCATTTTCTAATGCATATTGTCCATAATATATGATATGATCATTAGGACATGCATCAATAGCCTGATAGTCCATTCCAATTTCTTTCATAATCACAAATATTTCTTGATATGTGCATGGAAAAATATTTGACGTCAGTAATAGAAATTCACCTAACAATCTACAAAATTCTAAACAATAAGTCAATGTAAACAATATTAATCATCAATATCACATCCATTATACTAATTTACGAATTAGAAAACAATAGAAATATAGGAAAAAATTGAACCTTTTAAGTATTTGTGAACATGCAGGCATAAATAATTAACAAATTAAATACCTTACTATCTGTGTGAGGCATGTGTTTGATAAACCATTTAAAACCTTCAGGTTCACCAACAACAATATAGAATATAAAATATTTGTTGTTGAGCCTTCATAAAGAGGTTGGCATGACTTCTCGGGTAGAGGATCAACATCATGACTATCATCTTGGTTGTCCTCATCCATTGGAGCAAATGTGTCTTGGATCAATCTATGTATCTCATCATCTTTATTTGAATCACTAACGCTATCTCCATCCATATCATCATTAATAACTTGATCTACAGCTTCAATATCTGATCTCAAATTTCATCACCTTGTAAAGGAGTATTTTTGCTAGTACTTGGAAAATAACTCTCTAGAGGTTGACATTTTGGGGGAATCGTCTATATATTTAAAAATGACGTAGAAAAGTTAGTGTGTATAGAAAATATAAAAATCCCGATAAGAAATATTACTAAAATTCATGACACGATGATTATTACAGAGAATACATTAAATATTGAATCCTCTTACCAAGGGACGATATCCATAACCTCCTTCGGCGTGCCCCTTCTCCCTACAATGTCTTTCATATGTTGTTATTAAAAGTCTTTTTGTTTGCAAGCCTCTGCAATCATAGCAAGGGAAATAACATTTTCCATCACCCCTCGCCTCTAATGCATCTCTTAACCAAGAAAGATTCCTATCATTTTTGTTCATAGTGACAAATCCTTCTCCTGACAAGTAATTGTCTTACCTACACCATACCAAACAGTAAGTTGTCAATTTTTTTTATTTTAGCTACTCCTTCATGATATTTTAGCTACTCCTTTCGATTATGATATGTTTATTTACAGAGACCTACAATCCTCACAATTATTTCTTCTAAGACATTTTGAAATGTTTTTTTTATTTATTATCGATTAACTATTAAGATCGATATGCTTCAATTTGTACTTTAGAGTAGTGTGTACTGAATCACCATGGAAAATAATTACACACCATTTAATGAAAGTGGTCAAAATTTATCAAACTTGAACCACTCGACACCATACACTAGCCTCTAAGTTGTTTTGTAGACAAAATGCCAATCTTTGAAATTCACCACTAAAAATAGAATGCCAACCACTTGTCATCCACAATTAGGTTGGGTTGGTTTAAATTATGATGTGCTGGTTTGCATCTACATACAATGGTCACAATTTTATGCTACTTACAGTGGTCACAATTTTATTTTCTAAGACACTTTGGCATGTTCTCATTTTTCATTGTCTGACTAGCAGATTTCATCATGAAGTTTTTATATTTTAGATACTCCTTATTAATAGTGTATAAAAAAGTTACATCAACTACAAACTAGAGTTAATCACTACATCTATAATTGTGTTTGATTATAAAAAATTGAGAGAAACAACATCACATATAAGAAAAGGGTATGTGGATTTTATTGAGAAAGCTGAAACCAATAGACTTTATTTATATTGGAAGAGTATGGCATATAATCATAAGTTCATTTGTTAAAGGTTCTTAGTCATAAGACAAAAAAGTTAAAGGTGTCTAACCATAAGATAAGATGGTTGAAGTCAGTTAGTTAAAAGTGATTGTTATGTGCCTAATCACGACATAGATAACATCTTTATAATAAGGTCATATGTGTACAAATGTTTCCTTTATATAATAATGACATATATACCTAACAAAAGTTTAGGGTTAGTGTTTATGTATCTTATTGTTATAAACATGAGTTTCCTCCCTATCTTATATATACCATAACTTATCATTTATCAATATAACAATTAACTTCAATATTTTATTCATGGAGATTTCTTCCTTCATTTAATTGAATTAGTAAGTGCTAGACAACCATTATGTGTGCAAGTATCCCAACCATTATTGTCACTATTATATTATTTTCAATTTATGCAAGTGTGATCCCATTCAGGTACTAGGGATGTAACAAGTGGTATCAAAGCTTCAATCAAGCTTTGTTGGTGTTTTTTTGTTAGTTCTTAAAAACAAAAGAGAGAAGAAAATGACAATCAATTACTATCATTTCACCAATCAGGGTTGAGTTTCAAGAGCACTTACATATCTTTATCAATGAAAAGAGAGAGACATTCTAGCTACAATTGAAGGGAAAAGGGTGTGTGGATTCCATAAACCTAGAATATTATGGAATCCACATACCCTTTTCCATATAATATACTAACTAGATCCAAAAACCAAAGACATGAAATATGGTACTACACATATAATATATTATCAAGGAAAAAACAAGCTAGATTAAATTTCGACATTTGAACAAAAATTTACAAGTTAAATGAGTACATCAATAAAAAAAACATACTAACCTTGCAAGTTCAAAATCCAAGCTATTTATATTGAGAGTTGGATTTGCTCAATCGGTGAGTGACAAAAAAAATAAACAGCTCAAACAAAAGCCACAAACAGTGTCACAACTATAGAAATTGTGTCACAAAGTCTCTTAAAATCAAGTATATATAGATCAACTAGTCAACTAGCCATTAACACCGGCCAATGAGATAGCCAAAATTTTCATGGAAATAGCAACAAACTTTCGTGCCAATAGTGATGAACTTTAATGGCAATAGCGACGAAAATCTCGAATGATGCAGGAGCATCGCCGACATCAAGCGAGCCAGCGCAGAAGCAATTGGACAACTAGACAAACGCCAATGCAAATTTTGAAATTGTCTCGAAGATAATGCACCAACCTTAAATGTGATAATTAAATGAGGGTACACTTGTATAATGTAAACAGACCTTGAGCCTTTAGCTCTCGTCCTTAGTAGGTAGAAGGCATTTATAGTAGTTAATATAGGTAGATAGAATTTAATTCTAGATTAGACAGTTTCTACACTGCAAGAGGGAAACGGGATATAGACACCCTCATTGTGTATTGTATTAAGGGAAGAAGCATTGGAGAAAGAGCATGCAGAGAGCTGTGTAAGAACATCCATGTACAAATATTTGAATTAATAGAAAGAGCTCTTATTCAAATTTATGGTTTGTGTTGTTCTCTGTGTATTGATGTTGAATGATATGCTCATGAGTGTTTTCTTCATGTTAATACATTTGCTTTATATGTTGTGTATGTGATTTCATGGTTTGAGTTGAAGTCTGAAAAGAAGAAGGAATGAGTTTCAATTGTTTCTCTATCTGAGCAAGAGTTCCTGCAAGGAGTGCAGTTGAAGTGTCCGCAAGGAGTGTGTTGACAAAGGACTCAGGTAGTTTAGCTTTTTTTCTCATTCACCCAAAGTGCAGTTGGGCACAGGAACCGTGCAAGGATTTCGTAGACTGGGTAAAAGTCTCAGGGTTGCGAACCTGAGTGAAGCGTCGAGGGACTATTGCTGCAAGTGTGTGCAGAGTCGAAGTATTCAAGCACTTGAAATTGTTTGAAGGTTGCCGCAAGGAGTGCGAGCAAGAGGCTTCTTACTTAGAACTTGAAGCCATGGGAAAATCTCAGCAGGTATAGAACCTTCGAGTAATCGCCAAGAGAAGCACAGGGAGCTTGTGCCATGAAGTGTTTTAAACAAGCATTGCAAGTTTACGTGCAGGTGAACGAGTTCCGTGGAGGAACACTCGGTCATTCGCAGGGATCACCAAGGAAGGACGGATAGATGGTATTATCTGAGGAGAATCCACGAATTTCCGTGAGCCGTTAGATCTCACGGAGGTGCAGGAGAGATACTACAGGTATTCCCGAGAGGTTTAAAGCTCAGGAGGGGCAGAGTCGTTGATCCGAGCCACAAGGGCCGTCGGATCTACTCGTGGATCGACATATCGAGGTTTCATGGGTTGGGACTCCATAAACATATCAACAGGAATCACGAAGTCATGATACGTGATATCCCGACAGTCAAAGGACAGTGTGGGGCTGCAGGAGTCAGTGGACAGGTGGCACAGTATATCGGGGTTTCGTGGTGAGAACGCCCGAAACATATGCATTAGGATTCGCAATACCGCGAACTCCGAAATGCTGATGGAGTAAAGGTACCATTGAATAGTCAACTCGAGAGCGCATCGAAGTTTCGACGTATTGGGGTTTGGGAGTTGGTAAGACGAGTGACTCGACATCGCGAGTGTCAAAATCGCGATAGGGAAAGTCCTGATAGGAGAGGGAAAGGTTCAGTGTTGACCTGTATCGGGTTTCGGGGATTCGAGAACCGAATGCTCAACCTTTGGATTCACGAAGCCGTGAAGTCTGATCTCCCGATTGGTAAAGAAGGGGGATCCCACGAGGATTGTTGTGGGTGCATATTTCCCGATAGTGAAATAGAAGACCCTTGGAGTTCTTCGGGTCGTGGTAAGAGAGAAGATCCTGTGAGCGGACGTGCTTGCGAGCGCGTGCTGCATCACCGAACAAGTTAAAAAACCCATTCATGGCTATATCAACGAACTTTCGTGGCAATATCGATGAAAATCCCACCCTATTTAAAAAAAAACATGAAAATAATGGAAACGTGGAAAATTTTTGTGGAATAATCCGCCCATATGTAGTAGTGGATATGTGGTCTCATGTTGTGAATAAGGATAAGAAGAGAACTAGGTTTTTATTTTCACGTGACAACTTCATATTATAGGTTCATGGAGGTGTTCAAGAAGGTGTAATTTTTTTTGTTAATCCTAGTTGCAAACATAATTTCATCAATGTTAATTTGGATAAAAGATTGCAAGTTCCCACAAATCATATTCAAAGCACACAGGTTGAGGGTGAAAATATTCATTTTGTTATGCTATATATATGGATGATGTGGATATTGTTTTGGGATATCCTTGGAAGGACTTAGTTGGTACAATTAATATTAATGTGAAAAAGAAATTTTTGAAGGTTGGTATAAGAAAAATAAATGACCATTTGCAAGATATTTCTCTTACTTAACAAGAAGGGCCCAAGGCATTACATGAATAAGTACTTGCAAGGAAACAAATTGTAGTATCGAATGACACACTAGATGAAGAGTCCAGGGTTGAATCACAAGAAGAGCCTATAGAAGAGATTAAGGAAAAACCAAAGGAATCCTTCTTAAAAAGGAATAAAAATCTTAGGAACAACATATTTAAAAGTCAAATAAACAAGAATCAATAGATAAGGTTGTTGTATATCACCACACCCACCACTCAGAGAAATAAAAGTCATCAAGACAAGGTCATGGATGTCAACAAATTTACTATGGGTCAACATTGATCCTAAAAGGAAACCATCATGGAGAAACATGGAGGAATAAAGGAAATTCATGGAGATATCAGAGTAGCATGATGAGTACAAGGATCCCGAGGAGAAACCAAAATCAAGATCGGCAAGGAAAGACCATAGTTGGACCTCATGTTCACATTTTACTAGGAGGATAATATGGGGTGCCTAGGGAGGTACTTAAGGGAATAATGAATTTAATGCAGGCATAATAATGGAATAGGCCCACTATGTAATTAAAAGGAAAGAATATGATAATAAGGGGTAGTTGACATAAACCCCTAGGAATACTCATGGGAAAGTATAAATACACATAAGTATCATTGTATTGGACATGTGTTGAATTGTATTTCATTTCAGCAAGCATGGCTTGTGGAGTAACTCCTTTCATAAGTAGTATTTGATGACAATACTCTATTGTAACATCCCATCTGTTACGTCAACAATTAGTGGTTACAAAAGAGGTAAATGTTTTTTTTTAACAAACAACTTTATGAAATGTGACAGGCATCACAACATACATTAACAACCAGTAAGTTAATCTCATCATAATAAAATGAAATAAACATCACTATTATTCAATCAGCATATCTCAAGTGATAACATAAGGGAACTACCCTCCCAACCTATCCTGCATGGTTAGGACCTCCAAGACACATAAGAAACACTCAAGTCCAGGATTCATTCAATTGATTTTGACAACTTAAGGTCTTAGGACTGGTGACTATTCTTAGGAACAAGGAAGTATCTAATTCCCATTAATTCAATCATACACCGCTATTCAAAACTAGAATTATCAGCATACTTAACCATCAATTCATCATAGTGCAAATAATAATCTACTCTACTTAATCAATCTTCATGCAACATTCAATGTAAATGAGTAAGAGGCTTTTACATAAATAATAATAACCCAAGAGCATAAGTAAAATCTTAGTCTCGTGTTGCTCAAATATGCATCTTCATATCAAAGAATATCTTCTAAGAATATATATCAGGAATCTAAAGGCTAAAATTATATATTCATTTGCAAGAAACCACAAGAATATCAATCTTCTTAAGTAATACATTAAATTTATATGATACCTTGCATTATGCATCAAATTTATAAAAATAATAAATATCAATCATAAATAGCAATTAATAAGAAGTCTACTTATTTCATATCCATTTTAAAAGAACTAAGAGGTTCAATCATAACAACCAATATGGAGATTTACAAAGGCTCCATGATCCATCCTTCTTTCTTACGAAAATAACTGGTGCACCCCAAGGTGACACACTTGGATGTATAACTCCCAAGTCCAACAATTCATTCAATTGAATTTTCAACTCCTGTAACTCAAGCATTGGCATCCAATATGGCGTTCTTGCTATTAGTTTAGTTCCAGGTTTCAAGTTGATTGTAAACTCCAACTCTCTTTCGGGCGGTAAACCTGGTAATCCTTTTGGAATCACATCTGCAAACTCTTGCACTAAAAGAAACTTTCCTAATACTTATTCCTCATCCTTTTTGTTTAGCTCTAAGGCTTCATATAACTAGCATTCCTTTTTGTTGGCAGCCAATCATTTTTTTAATTGCTCTTAAAAAATGTTGCCTACACCCCTTGTCTCATTAATGAAAAATCATCATCGCATTGCGCTTCTAGGCATTTGTTTCATCTTTTGACAATTGCAATTTGGTCTTGATTTGATTTTCACAACCGTAGGTGTGAAAATACCTTTTCATCATTTGGACCATAGTCGTCTTTTATCGATTTCTCCAAAAGACACTTCATCATTGGTTTATCTCATGACTACTAAAGGTTTTCTCGAACTTATTTCCTTGAGCATTATCTTACCTTGATTGCGCATGTGGATATGTTTGATTGCTAAGCCTTGGGCATAAAAATTTATTGGTTTTATTCTGAAAGTYATATTGGATTTGGTCTCATTTCTTTTATCCTTATTGCTATGGACTTTTCACTTAGCTATTATATGAGAAATTTTGGATCATAATGTTCTCATGACTTTGGAATGCAAACATTCCAATGTGCAACGAATACATTGGTAAGTTTATGAAGTTTAATTCAAGAAATAGCAATGGGTTGAAGSCRCATGGATTAATCAKATTGGACTTTACAAGTTMATGCTTGGTATTTTGTTTGGTTGATAATACGTTGATTGATTCATAATTCCAAACTATGTATTGGCATTGATTAATTTTAAAACCTTGGTGATTGAACGATTCATTGACACGATACACGATGGATATGGTGGTGGATCGAGCTGTACACTTGGCATGAGTATAACACATGGTATTGGTTCTACTCTGGTTGATTTGCACGTTAATATGATTACACATCTATTTGCTGGCCGATATGCATGCTATAAAAGATTACGTTTTTGATAACACTGTACTCAGTCAATTAATACAGTGCATGGCGGTGGTAATCCCACCACCTTCGCATGCATGCAGTTAATTCCGGTCTATTCGAGCTTTGAAGCCATCAAACCTATCGTTTTTCAACTCTATGCATTGTTTCATTCACTGTGAACCCTAACATGTACAGAGGTTATGGCTCCTGTCGTAAGGGTCGAGCCTAACGGGTGCCAAGCACTATTGACATTCAGTGGTGCATGTAGCGACCTGGAACAAAACATGTGTCTTGCTTTCATAAGGAATTTTGATGGCTATGACCTCACAGTAGCTCGACAATTTGCGTTGTCATTTGATGGTTGCAGAGCCAAAGTGGGAGATGTCCAGCTTGAAATTACTGAAGAATTTCTCAGCCTGGCCACCAGTTTTCCTACCAAGGGACAAAAATGGTCGAAAAGCTGCAAGGTAGATGATGTCCCATGGACATTACTGTTCCAATCTCGCACAGTGAACTCATGCAACAGAGGGTTGCCTGCGAAGATGTTGAAACCTCGCTGGTATGATCTCTTGATGATTATCAAACGTTTCGTTACCTGTGAAGGCAGGTATGGGTTTATTTTCTTATTCCACCTGTGTTTATTAATGGTTTTCATGGGTTTTGAACTAAGTATGCCTTACTATCTGCACCGAAGCCTGTTCAAAATGGCTAAACGATACAAGCATAGCCAGGCCGACACTAGCCTCTTTCATGTTGGGTTGATCAAAATGGTTTTAGTTTACGAGTTAGGGTTACGTTGTGATTATTGGCATGATTTCCTCAGTTGTAATAGTTTTGGAGAGTCTAACCCTCCATAGGTAGACAAGCCCATGGTGATCGAGAGAAAACCTACCCCTGTGCCTTATAATGTTTTATTACCTAGACCTAAGCCCGAGTCACCTACGAAGGCTGTGCCAAAACAAACCAAAGTTGCTAAAGCTACAACCCAAAAGTCTAGAGAGAATACTGGTGTTAATACTCGAGGCAGGAAAAATGCAAGATTGATCTCTCGCATGGCGAGGAACAAGTCCAAGCTTCCTGCCAAAACAGAGCCTATCGTTGTTAGTGAGGACTCTGATTCAGACATTGAGTGATTCCTCTCTGAAGAATATCCTTACTCTAAGGGATTACGTAGCAAACCGCCTCATGATTTTGTTAGGAACCTCCCTCCTTGTCTGCGGGATAACCCTGACTTTCCTGGTATTGAGCCACTCCATGAAACCCTTGGGGAATCATCAAAACCCCCTTTTGTTCAGCCTGTTGCTGCACCTTGTGATCAATGTGGGTTATGGGTTGAAAGATACTATTTGGATGTACCTACGTTACAATCCAGGATCTACGAGTTGGAAAACCAAGTGGCAATGCTCACTGGTCAGAATGCAAAGGTGCAACCTTCCGATAAGAAGCAACGAACCACGGGTTCAGTCCTGTTCAAAAATGTCGAGTCTGCCACTACAATTATCAATTCAAAATTGACATAAGTCTAAGCAGCTGTGATGGTATATTTTCCTCATTTATATTACTCTCTGTACATATTTCGCCTGCTCTGTTACATAAAGCATGCTTCACTGTATATAATGTTTGTTTTATTTTTGGTTATCATTTTAAAATTCGATTGGATTTGGGTTTTGATTCGATAGATCATCGAATAGATATGATTGTTAAAATTAGCTCGATGTTCTGATAATACAAGATGTTAATATTTCTAAAAATAGTTTGTTGATTGATATCCCAAATTTTGAATACAGTCGATGGTGTAATTCGATTTGGTTAATAGATGGGTTAACTGTTTCAATTTCATTCGACCAAATTTCATATTTTTCTATGAATACATAACCGAATCGTAACTGATTTGATTCTCATTGATTGCAACTTATTCCAATTGGATTCTAATTAAGGTTACGATGTTGTTTCTATAATTAACTCAGTGAATATTTGTGTTGATTATTTCCAGTTCATGGATTCTGTTGATTTCATCACGCCTCTGTCTATTGACTGTGTGGTGATCAAATATGAAAATCGTTGGGTCGATATTCATGGAGTATGATTTCATCCGATTACAATTGGAAACAGTTTTACTATCTTTGCACACTATTGAATGATATCAATCTCTTTCTATGACTAGAACGAGTCAATGATAGTTATGATTGCTATTGAATCCTATCGGTTAACCATATGACACTCAGCGACCAAAGACTATGGCAGGGTTTGTGAATACTGTAATGCATATTTCCTTTTGATTATAATCATAACAGTTTGATATTTGATCAAAACAAGGTGAATTTTATGCACAGACGTAACCAATTGATTGTGATTGTTTTTTATTATAATTATATCAATTTTAGATACGATTTGGTTTACCATTGATTGCATTATGAAACAGTCTTGTTAAGATTGGATTCGATTTTATGACGATTGGGAAAACAGAGTATTCCCACTCTGTCCCGATTTTTTTCTGTTCGATTTGGTTTGATTTAAAGGATTATTTTTATTCAATCATTAGTAATTTGTTGATAATTGGATTTGATTTGATTTTGATTATATATCTGGTTCTGTTTACTATTCTAGACCAGCTACAGAATCAGAAGATTCTGTAGCTAAGTCTGTAGAGTCATTTTTTTTATTGTTTCCTCAATAAAATACTCCTCTAACTTGATCTTTATGTCTATTACAGGAAAATTCGAATTGGTAATGGATGTGAGGAGCAGTTGGAAGATATCTTAAAGATTTCACTTGCATTTTTAGTTACTTAGTTTAAGAGATTTTTGGGATTATTCCCAGATTGTGTAAAAATGTTTGCTATTATTCACAAGGATGTTTTACCTTGTGAGAAACTTATATAAACCTATGGTTTTGTAATAATGAATCATTATCAGTTGTGGGAGAACAAGGATATGTAATTCTGATTCAAACTAGAGCAGATTTGATGTGTTGTCATAGCTTTTGCTTTTCAATATATCGACACTTTGTCCCAAGTTTTGTATATCATTTTGTTTATGGTTTAGTATTACTTTGTTACCTAAATCACATGCACATGATATAATTTATTACTATTATACATATCTTGTTCCTTCCAAAGAGATAAAGAACATAACAGTTGTTGATTCATTTTATGAATGATAGCTTTGTCTTCTTCGTAGGCTGAATTGTTATATAAGTTTTCTGCATAATAGGTTTCCCTTTTGTAGAGATTTATCATCAGAAAACTGTTATGATCTCTTTTATGTCTTGTTTGTCCTGTAACATACTTCAAGAAGCAACATAGCTGATCGTTTTTTAGAGGCTTAAGGACTAAATGGTGTGAATTTCTTCCTCCAACCAGCTTAAGAAGTCATCTTACACAGGGCAGTCTTGGAGCGTTTCCAGGTCAATTAGTTAGATGTTTATTGCTTTGATTAATTAGCATAATATAAATGATAGTTTAGTTATATTTAGATTACATTTTTTTATTTCAGTAATATATATTGGATTGTTTAATTTCAGTTAGCTTTCTTTCTGTTTCATAAATACAAAAAATTAAAAGAGACCCTTGGCTATCTCAGGGCAGCGATCACATGAATTTTGCAGGTTTTAATCAAATCTATAATTTGTCCATATTGTATATTTGTTAATAAGGAATATCATAGCTGACAATTAGGTAGTTGATTTGAGTTATTATAATCATAGTTAGTATCTTTTATATATAAGTAGTTAGTAATTTATAGTTAGATTAGTGTAGTTAGTTTAGTTCTTTGTCTTTGTTTTATTAGTTTCTATTTTCCCTTTAGATTTCTTAGCTCAAATCATTTCTCTTTGGTTTCCATACGAGACCTTAGAGCAGCCAACGAAGCCGTTAAACTCATCAGGGTGGTCCATTCCAAACGACTTGGGTTATTTAGACAACCCCGGACCAGTTCCACTCTCCCAGTTGACGGACGGTGAATTTCGCCCGTCAACAAATGGCGCTAGAAGGAGGGTCTGAACTAAATTAATGGCACGAGGTGGTCGCAAGACTCCTCCACCCCCTAATCGCTCACCTATAGTGACTAGAAGCCGTTCATTCGATAGTATTCCCCCTCAAACAACAACTACTTCAACCGAAGATCCTCAGATCACAGTTGAGCCAGCAACCCCTAATCCTACAGGTGGTGATATACAAGAAATTTTCAGACAATCTCTTATTAAATCACATAAAGCCTTTGCTAGTCTTAGGAAACCAAATAGCCCGTGGGGTCAACCTCTAGACTTCTCTGAATTCAGAGAACAACTAGGTGATATCAACCTTACTGTGAATCCTATAGATCCTAACAATAATCCTGCTGCAGGAGGATCTGGGATACCTCCTTCACCTCCTCCCTCATCTCCTTCTTCTTCTGGAGGAGATTCCTCTTCTGACGAAGGAAAATCACCTTCTCAGCCTTC
>ML793978.1:246363-284975 GCA_009831015.1 Picea engelmannii | reverse complement strand
CTTAATCAATCTTCAAGCAACATTGAGTGTAAATGAATAAGAGGATTTTACATAAATAATAATAACCCAAGAGCATAAGTAAAATCTTAGTCTCGTGTAGCTCAACTATGCATCTTCATATCAAGGAATATCTTCTAAGAATATATATCAAGAATCTAAAGGATAAAATTATATATTCATTTGCAAGAAACCAAAAGAAGATCAATCTTCTTAAGAAATAAATTAAATTTAGATGCTAGCTTGCATTATGCATCCAATTTATAAAACTAATAAACATCAATCATAAATAACAATTTGTAAGAAGTATATTGCTTGCATATCCATTTTAAAAGAACTAAGAGGTTCAATCATAACAAGCAATATGGAAATATTCCAAGACTACCTTACATTTCCATTGCAATAAACTATAAGAAGTTCAAACCCATAATTAACAATTAAATAAGATAAATTATATGCTATCTTTCATATCCATATATAAAGATAATTAAAGAAGATCAAGTTTTATTTAAATAATAAAAATAAATAACCCAATGTTGACTTATAAGCCCAATTAAAGGAACCAAGGGAAGACCCAACAATAATATAAGAATCCAATGTCAACTTACAATTCCATTCAAATGTATTAAGGAAGACCAACTCTTATTTCACCCATATGTAAGAATGCAATTGTTATCTTAAAAATTAATTAAATGAGTTAAGGGAAGACCAACCGTAATAAGTAAATGATAGAATTCAACTACTCTATGTATCCATTTAAGAGAATAAAGAGAGACCAAGTATTTTAACAACATATAAATAACTCAATACTAATTTACAATCCATTTAAGAATTAAGAAAATCAAGTCTTATTAAACCATAAATGAGCACTCACATGCTAACTTATAAATTTGTTTAAAAATTTTGGAAGACGAATCTTAATTGACCATAAATAAATAATATTCAGAGGATAAATCACATAACCATAGTAAGGAAACAAAGAAGGAGTTATGAAATATGTCCCAACCCCTAAGGCAGTGTGCATAAAAATACAAAATTCATTCCAGACCTCAATCCAACCCTCCATCCAGCACTTAATCTGGCACTAAATTTGGATAATTTAATTAAATTCAACATGCAAGAAAAATGATTTTATTAATTACATAGCCTCGGAGGAAGTGACAATAATTGATGTAGGGTCTATCAAGAAGTGGCAGTGATAGGTAAGAGGTAAGTGAACATGTATACATCAATCCATTCAAACAATTACAAAACTCACCCTTCTTGGTGTTTACTCTACGAATAATACCATTGTTTTTAAATGTGGAAAATCAATACAAAAACAGTTAACTAGAAATGGAAAAACCAAACACGAATAGGTTAAATAACAGTATTAACTTCAAGAGGGACACTGCCACATAGAGATTAATCCAAAACCTGATTTGGCACCTGATCTGACACCCGATCTAACACTCCATCCGACACTCCATCTGGTACTTAATCCAAACCTTGAAACGAAACTAAATTTCTGAAAAAAATTGAATTTAAATTTTACATGCAGCGAATCGATTTTAGAATGGTTAAGCATTAAGGAAAGAAAAGTAAATAAACACAGAGGCACTCAAGAACATCAAGTTATTTGTTGCAGCCCCAAATTCGTTCCACAAATTATAATACTTCGAAATTAAAATTTAGAAAATAAAACTAAACAAAACATAAATCACTCAATTAAATTATGAGATTATTTTCTAAAAGACAACAAGGAAATCCACAACTACAGAGTTGCAATCCTTGACAACAATCAATAAAGAAAAAATTCATAAGATTCTACAGGTTGGGCAACAAAATATGATGCATCAGTTGATAAACCTTTTAAAGAAAAAGATCGTAAGTTTATACAGAGGTTGCCCTTGGTGTGGCAACAAACAATGAGATTAAAGTAGTTATTAAGATTTCAAGAAGGAAATTACCAAGAAATAAGAACCATCCAAAACTCATTACAGACCATAATACGAAACTCAATCTGATCCTAGATTCGACACTTGATCCAGTATTAAAATTCTGATAATTTAATTTAATTTCAACTTGCAGCAAAAATGGATTTTCTAAAAGTGTAGTCTTAGAGGAAAGGACCATAGATTTGATACAGGGTCTGTCAAGAAGTGCCAATGAATTAGATTTGGTTAAATGAAAATACAAGGATTAGACAGAGATTTAGGGAGATATTCCATTTTGATGGTAGCAAAATTAAATCCCACGCAACAGGGTTTTCAAAAGAAGAAATTTCTAAACTCAATGATATGCAATAGTCAACGCCCAACTCCAATAAAAGGAAGCATCTCCACAAAAAGAAACAATATAAATCCTACATTCCAATGATCAAATACTCAGTCTAAAATTATTGAATCACCACGATTACCATTCCCATTATTTTGAAATTTTAAACCATAAGAAAACAAAACTGAAATTTCATTTTGGACATTGAACCAACAAGACAATAAAATTAGTTTTGGAAAGCAACAATGGCAGCGACTAACTAACAGATTTCCTAACCACCAATAAACATGTATGGTTCACACTTTAATAATTCAACATGTCCAGAATGTGCACAATCAACTCAATTCGTATCTCAATGCATTTTGGAAATGAAATTTGTCTTAAATAAGACACAGAAGTTTTGGGTCACGTATAGAAGTTAATTTCCAAGAACCAAATACCCATCATTCCATTGAATGCAAAAGAATATAGTCTCGATTTTAAATCTGATGATATTGTAAATAGAGTATATATTAGAAATTATTTTTTCGAAGAAGGGGTTGCATGGTCAGTCAGTTCATCAGGATTTTTCCTCACACAACACATAAAATACAACATTCATTTAGACATGTCATATAGGAACCATTCATTGCATCCATATCCATTATATAAATGATAATTAAACTTTAACATCCTGATATGCAAGTCAAAGGCAACAAGCCAAAATAAATTGTATTTGGTTATATGAATCTATTTACATTGATCCAATAATTTCTAAAATTTCCAAGGATAAATCTCAAATAGAAGCGAACAATAGAATCAAAGGATTGGCAATATGGGAAGAGAGATAAAAACAATTTTCCAATTACCAAGATGAGAATTTGAAATGGAACCACATTCCATAAATTCTTTTATTACACAAACATCCATCATGAACTGCCAAATTCGATATCAGAATAAAAATAGAGTTTACAAAAATATTTCTAGAGAACATATATAAATTTTTAACTAATTAAAATTTCAAACTAAATAAGAATACCACAACAAAAATTAAATTCCATGCAACGGGGTTTTCAAAAGCAGAAATTTCTAAACTCAATGATACGCAACAATCAACGCCCAACTCCAATAAAAGGTAGTGTCTCCACACAAGGAAACAAGAGAAAGCCCACACACCAAGGATCAAATACTCAGTCTGAAATTCCTGAATCACCACGATTCCCATTCCTAGAATTTCCAAATTTTAAACCATAAGAAAAAAAACTAAAATTTTGTTTTGGATATTGATTCAACAAGCCAATAAAATTAATTTTGGCAAGCACCGATGGAAGAGACTAACTAACGGATCTCCTCACCACCGATAAACATGTATGGTTCATGCTTTAATAATTTGACATGTCCAGAATGTGCGCAATCAACTCAATTCAGATCTCAATGCATTTTGGAAATGAAATTTGTCTTAACTAAGACGTAGAATTTTTGGGTCCTATATAGAAGTTAACTATCAAGCACCAAATACCAATCTACGCAAATACCCATTGTTCCATTGAACGCAAAAGAATATAGTCTCAATTTTAAATCTGATGATATTATAAATAGAGTATATCAAAAAATATTTTTTTGAAGCAGGGGTTGCATGGTCAGTCAGTTCATCAAGATTTTGCCTCAAACAACACATAAAATACAACATTCATTTAGACATGTCATACAGGAACCATTCATTTCATCCATATCCATTATATAAATGATAATTAAAATTTAACATCCTGATATGCAAGTCGAAGGTAGTGACCCAAAATAAATTGTATTTGGTTATACAAATCTATTTACAGTGATCCAATAATTTCTAAAATTTTCAAGGATAAATTTTAAATAGTAGCGAACAATAGAATCAATGGATTGGCAATATGGGAAGAGAGCTAACACAATTTTCCAATTACCAAGATGAGAATTTGAAATGGCACCACATTCTAGAAATTATTTTATTACACAAACATCCAACATGAATTGCCAAATTCGATATCAGAATAAAAATATAGTTTATGACAATATTTGTAGAGAACATATATAAAATTTTAACTGATTAAAATTTCTAACTCAATAAGAATACCGAAACTGAAGACAACGAAGTTGAAGATGTTCTTCGACAAATGGCACTCTTTTCTCCCGCTTGCTAATGGTTGAGACTCCACCGATACCTCCCAGTCAATGCTAGGGGTACTATTCTTCACCCTTAGACCCCCAAGCCGCAAAGAGTCCAAGTACACACAAACCAAAAAATACTCTATCTCCAATCTTTCCTTGCAAGGTAGAACCACTACTCTAGATCAATCTTGGTATCCCAACTCTCACAAGTAAAACTAGTCAAATGATTTTGGTAGCATAACTTTACCAATAACCAATGTGATCCCTTTCCCATCTGGACAATTTTCTTTATAGGAATTTCCTCACTGACACATTTCCATATGCATAGTTAATTATCTTTTTAATTAAATAAATTTGGATTATTCATCCTCTCCCCAAGTTGCATAAGTAATTACATATTTTATTTTAATTAAAAGTCCATTTCCATCACATTTTCTAAATGTGTTCTTTAAATCGCTCTCAATTGTCTCTTTATTCCTTGGATTCTCATTTAATGATTGACTCTTTACTAAATATGAGTTAGAGTTAAAATATGAGTCTTCTTCTAGTTAGACTAGTGGTAGCTAAACTCTAGATACCATTCTATGTGTACACCTATTCTCTCATGCTTTATTCATTTCTTATTTTAAAATTCCATTTTGGTATTTTATTGCACACATGTGCATTATATCAAATCTTTAGATTCATCTCACTTTTTCTTTAGATTGATTTATATCTAATCTTTTATTTTAGTCCCCTAACTAAACTTAGAATTAGGCTTTGTCTTAGAATAGGCTTAGACTTTTATGGGGATTTATAATAAATAAAATTATTCATTAATTAATTATTTTAAATCCGACAATGTTAAATCAATTTATTGTTTTCTAGGCCACCTAGATTCATTGACTCAAGTTTCTTTTTAAATTATGTGACATGGCATTCAAGACACACTCTCGTGGTCCAATGGTGCCACTCTCCTTTTGACTGGTTTTGGTAGATGTCCAACCCTTGGAATCAACACTCCACTCGGGAGATCTTGTGAGAGACTAAGGGATTCTAAGGAATACAGACTATGCCTTGTTACGCACCCCTTATAAATCTCCGTGAGAAAATGTGTCAGTCTTCCCTCATGACATCGTGGACCTCTCAAACTAGGTAATTGTTAACCTACAATTCGAGTCAGGACGAGAGTGCCAGTAGGCTTTGTCAGGGACTCTGCCACACCTCTCCCTCAAAGTCCGGTTTTCTGTGCATGGCCCCTTTACTCCTTATGTGAGTCATACTAGAAAGCATTATCCAGCCTGCATCTATCGACGAAGCACTATCAATGATCCATATACAAATCATACTATAATCAATCATATGTCACATATGCATAAAATGAATTACTCAAACCAATACAATCCACTCCTTGACTCAATCTGGAGTCCAAGGAGGTCCATTAATGCCATCAACATCTATAATGTGTCATGTGTCCTGCACACTTAGGTAAACTCATCAATAACATCCGTCAATACATATATCAAGGAAAAATAAATCACATCCCATCAACATCATCATGTAAAATCCATAGTCGAAACAAATAAGGATGTACTATAATCGGATCACTTGCACGCAAGTATCCTCAAAGACTAAGTCGATAACATGTGATCAGTAGAGAGGGATGTTACATCTACCTTAAGGGTTCTTATTCTCTATATTCTTGTGTTGTTTGTGGTAAATGTTTTGGTATATTTGGAGTTTAAGGGTTTATTTTTAAAGTTTTATAGGTTCTTCTCTCTTATATATATCAAAGCTTACTACATGTAGTGTATAAAGAAGAAGTTTGATGAAAAATAATAATCATATGGAGTTTGACATACATATATCATTTTAATGTGGAATGATTAGAATGTATTATGTATTATATGTAATTATACTTTTGTTGAATTTTGATTAGAGATTATAATATTTTTAAGCATGTGGATTGACTTATGCATTCAACAAGTATATGCAAAATCAAGGCTAGTAATATACCATACTGCAACGATGATTGCATGACAACAAAATTGAATATGTAAATGGACATAATGATTGATTAGTTGTTCCAATCATATGAAGTATGAATTTCATAATTAAATTGATATCTTTGATTAGTATATATTGAGTATGTTTTAAAAAATCAAATGTCTTATAAAACTTTGATGTAACTTGAGCAACCTATGTAAATATACTCTTGAAACTTGATGCTAATTGTTCAACTTGCATAATTATGTATCTTAAGAAGTTAACACCAAGAGGGATGCTACATACATTAGGTACCTAGTAATAGCTATGCTCTCAATGGAGAAAAGATTCACTTTTATGAGGAGGATAGGATAAGTTGTGTTGCCTTTGATTTCAAGATTATAAGTTATAAAACACTTTTTGATTTACTTTATTTTTTTTCCACGATTCTTTAAAAGTGGTGCAACCCCAAACTTCACAACCATATAAAATATTGAATATTAATAAATGATAAAATACAAAGTAGTTCAATATTGTATTAATTTTAAATATATTTTTATGTATCTATAAAGTAATTTTAATTAAATTATCATCTTATAATGATATGTATTTTTAAGAAATTTTTTAGACAAAATTTAAAGAAATAATTAAAAAAAATGCTCATACCAATTAATTTTCAATAGCGTGCTTTTCATAAGACAAATCCGTTACAAATATATTTAATGAATGATAAAATACTAGTGTCAGTGATTGCGAGTATGTTTTTTGTGATGGCATACAATGCTCATAACAACTAACAAACCCAACATGTTGAAAAGAATAAAACAAAGAAAAAAAAAAAGAGAGGATAAGAGGAGTGATTGATATGGATGTTGGAAAGAAAAAACAAAGAAACAAGACGAGAGAATCCCGAGAAGAGGCGAGCTTCATGTGGGCACTAAATCTCATTTCATTTCCAACATTGGTGAGGCTTGTTTCATGTGGGCACTAAATCTCATATCTTAAGTAAACTTTAAGAAGCTTGTTTCATGTTTTAAGAGATCCATTCCCTTTCAATGCATGTATTATTAAAACTCTTTATATATAATGAGTGGGTTTAAATAATCATTCATGATGCGAGTATCTTGTCAAACATTTTGGTTTAATATTTTAATTAAGGATTAAAAAATTATGAGTTTTTTTATTCCCTATTTAATGTATTATTAAAACTCTTTATATATAATGAGTGGGTTTAAATAATCATTCATGATGCGAGTATCTTGTCAAACATTTTGGTTTAAACATTTTGGTTTAATATTTTAATTAAGGATTAAAAAATTATGAGTTTTTTTATTCTCTACTTAATGTCATTATGTATTATTACATCTTCATATATAGGATTTAATAGTACTTGCAATCAAGTCTTTGAAACAACAATGTAGTATTTTAAGGCTAATTATCCAAAAATGTTGGTCATTTTCTTAGAAGTACAAACATATTAGCCTCATTTTAATAGTTTTGCACGTGTTTTTTTTTACTTTGTCTTAAGGAATTGTTTTTCAATTTAGAAAAATTGAGAGAGTTTGGAGACCTCTTATTCTTATCAATTTTATTTTGGGATAAATCCTTTCATGTCCTAGCTACTTTTGTAGGACTATATTATTTTTATCAAGGAAATGTTATTATGTTTTCGTTTGGATTTAGGGGTTTTGTGGGATTATCCCTAACTATTTGGGAAAAATCTATAGGAGATCGAATTGGATTTTGTGTAGATCCTTAGCCAGAGAGGATTTGAAGGTATTATCCCATTCACATTTGAGGAAACTCCAACAACATTGTTTAATATTTCTTTAGCATTTGTGGTTTGATGGGACCACTACACTTTCACATTGGGATAACTCCTTAAATGTCTTAATGAAACTACATCCACATGAAAAAAATTAGCTAGAGCCATGGGTTTTGAGGGATCGCCTGTAACCCATTTGGGGTAACTCTTCAACATGTGTCGCTACATTAAGAAATAAACATTCACAACTAAGGAGTTTGAAACATCATTCCACTCAACTTGGGGTGACTCCACTTGGGATATTGGCTAGACTATGCCAAAAGAATTGTTGGCGTGCGTGCAGTTGTAAGACCCTAGGTTCGATTTATCTTGACCAAAATAACCATTCAGAAATAATCCCTTTCAGCATCACCTGCATGCAAGTGAAGTCTCACATGAGGTATCTATTGGGGCTGCAGGAACTGAGTTTATGTTGTAGTGAGGGAATGGAAGGTGATCATCCTTGTCATTCTTACTTATTTGTTCTATGTGCATTATTCTGTGTTTTCTCTTCTTAGATTACTTAGTGAATTCAATTATGTATTACTATTATACTTCAGATTACAATAGAAACCAAGTATTGTAACATTCATACTATTACACAATGATCACATAGAAGACAAATCTAGTCTAACATGCATCAAGAAAGTATCCATGACCAATCACATAAAAGACAAGTAAACACAGTGCTTAATGCGGTTCATCCATCTTTGGGCTACGTCCATAATGAATACCTTATTTATTATTCTTGTTGTAATTTTCTCAGGCTTGTGCACTATGATTACAAAGATACATCATGCTATATTTTCCTTCATCTAGCCTAGCCACTCTGCAGTGCAAACATCTCTCTTTTTGCAACATCTCTTTAACATTATGTCATAAAGTCTTTCCTTCTCGTCCTATTCTATCACTCTCCTTACTGACAGGAACTCTTGAAAGTTTGGAACAGACTCCATGGTACTGCTCGAGAAGAACCCTTATTCTCCCAATCCATTGCATATTTATATATAAATTCTAGGGCTTAAAACCCTACTTTGTTCATCCCAAAACCCTATTACAATTCATGATAACTCAAGTTGACTTGTTTTTCGGGCTACTTTACCCACTTTTTCATCTGTATGCTGCTTTTACATTCTGATTGTTGTTCGTCCTACTTTTGTGTGTCCTTCTATATTTAGCACATCGACCTATCATCCTTCATTTTCGCCCACTTTTTTCTCTTGCTTTATTCTCTACTTTATTCCTTTTCTTTATTCCTCTTCTTTGTATGTTCTTTCTGCGCACTGTACCCCTAAATGTGCCTCAACTACACACTCCCGAGCCTACCTTGTCTTCCTTCTTTTTCTTCTTTTGTTTCTCACCTATTGCATAATTAGGATTTTGATGAATGTTATTTCCATAATCCCTATCCAACATACCCCCAACACTCACTTGTGGCTCATCCCAAGCCACTTATTTCTATTGTTCTCTCCTCCATGCTTGGATGAACTGTTGGGAGGCATCCTTAGCTTCCACAACTTCCTTCATCATTGTTGTTTATGTTTCCACAATTTCCCCCACACCCTGCACAGTTAGGGATGTAAGTTTTTATTTTGTTTCATGCATTGCTTGCTTCACCTTGACTTGTGCAGTGGAAAGTTCTCCTATCACCCTCAATGATTCTTCTTGCAGTGGTCTTAAGAACTACTAAAGGATCTTATATTGATCCCACATGTTTTCAACTTCCACATATGACTGCCTTTGTTCTAAAAGGGTTGTCTTATTTCAACCGGTGGAAGGGTGTTTATGCTCTCTGAAGCTTTCTACGCCTTTTCCTATGCATCCCTTAATTTTTCTTCCACAACCTTCATTTCTGGATCCTCTACCAAATCTTTCCATATTTGTGCAGTTTCCTCGTAGATTTTTGTGTATTCTTCCTCCAACTTCTTGATTTTTTCTACAGTTGTCATCGTCATTCTCTCTCTTCCATCTCTTTCCTCCGGTGGTGTTCCCGACGTACTATGCAACTGTAGGTCCCCAATCCTTATACAAAGTCTTTTGATGACTTCACCAATTTTCAATACCTGCATAGTAGCCTCTACTACTATTTGTGCCTATGGGATTTATATGTACAAATTTTGGACAACCATCTATATGTGAAGCACCATTTGATCGGATTTGTCCTTCTCCTTCATTGATTTCTCTACCTTTCCTTTGGCCTCACTCTTTTCCTTCAATATGCTTTCAACTTTCTGCTCCACTGCACTCTTTTCCTAGAGAGTCATGGTATATTTCTTCTTTATTTTTGTCTTTTCCTCTGTGAATTTATCAACTCGCTAGAAGTGGAGTCTGCACGAAGCTGTAATTCCTATGCAATACCCGTTTGAAACCCCTGTAACATGATTGTGGTCATCTTTGAGATGACTAAGTCTAAGTGACTTAGTATTTTTACATGTTCTTGTATCTCAGGTGTGGGGAAGTCGATTGCATCTGCTGATATTTTTATCACAAGAAGCCCTTCCACCATTTGTGAGAAGTGAAAAGTGGTAGCTTCTACTTCCCTCATTGCACTTGTTGGTTTTCCTTCCATGGATCTTATTTCTACTACCAGACTTATGATCTCTAGATTTTGTTGCAATTCAGTTAACTTCTCTTACATCTTCTTACCAATTTATTCTTTTCGCTCTGCCATCTACTGAACTACTTCCTCAATGAAATCCTTTACTTGGTAGAGAATTTGGTCCATGCCATCATCGACAAATGTATAAATGGCCGGTTCCTTATTCTCTTTCATATTTTTGTGTGCACCTCCTACCGGAACCTTCCCCTTATACTTTCTTTTCTTTCCTATCTTGGGAACTATCTTTTGTGTCCTTGACTATGGTCCTTATCATTCCCTACATCGTTGCATTGTTCTGCCTCTTCATTACTAGGTTTCGTTGTCTTTGTGTCATCAGCAGTGATCTTCCAATTTGGGGCCCAATCCTACATGATTAGCTAGATTTCCTCTTTAGTAACCGGGTACTTCATCTAGACCCACTCCTCTCTTGGGTCCTTATTTTCCTAGACACATATGTGATGCTGATATGTTTGAAACTGTGCAACTGGTGCATATGATTCCACCAATTATGATGTTATGTGTGGTGTGTCCTTAATTTAATGTTGAATCCTTTCAACATAGATGAAAAATTATACATAGTTGTCTATTTGGCGTTGTTTATTCGTTGTATGCCAGAAGTTCTGGTATTTTGTTTCTAAACACGACTTCCCCCTTAGGCCCAAGAACTACACATCCTCAGACTCTTCCCATGCCGAATCATCAAAATGCGAAATGCCAAAATCCCGAAATAGGCACACCAACAAAGAATTTCACAGACCGGGAAATAACTTCATTTCAGAGTCCCAGATACCGGGAGTTGAAGTGTTGAAACACTTCATCACAGGAGTGTCGAAATGCCGAATCACCGAAATGCGAAACAACAAAATACCGGATCTTTGATCCGACTCCATTTTGAAGCTTCGATACCGGGAGTTGGAGGAGTTAATCACTGAGACTCTTCACCATAGGAATCCTGAAACGATGAAATTGCAAACACAGAAATGTCCTTGATCTGACTCCATTTCAGAGTTTCAGATACTGGGACTTGGAGTTGTCAAGAACTCTCACATCAAGAGTGTCAAAAACACGATATGTGAAATCATGAAGAGATTTGGACCGACGAATCATCAAGAGTGTGGACCATTGATCTGACTCCATTTCGAAGGTTTGGATACCAGGAGTTGGAAGAGTCAAGAGTTGAGACTCTTTATCAAAGGAGTTCAGAATTTTCGAAATGCGAAATGTGAAAACACCTTTTTGGTGTAAGCCTTGGTCACCGTAGATGGTCACATCGTCGAAGAGATGTAGAGAAGAGATCGAAGGGACAAGCTCCATTTCGGAGTTTGGGACATGGAGAATCGAGACTCTTCACCACAAGAATCCCAAAATTCTAAAATGCCGAAATGCGAAATAAACGCAAGATCCTACGGATCCAATCCAATGGTGCAGGTGAATTTAAGTATGATCGGAGGGCTATTGTTTCACTTCAGAGTGTAACTTCTAGAAACAATTGATGGCTTCTGTCAGACGAATGAAACAGGCCTCAGTGTGATCGCTAGAGAAGATGAAGAGGCTCAAGGCATCTTCTAGTGGAAGGAAGACTATTCTTAGAGGTGATTGACAGATGGAAGAGTGTTGAAGCCTGTAACTGCAACAAAGAGGATTAGCTCGACTTTTATAGAGAAGACGAAGAGTCTCAATTGTGAGAAAGGCTAAGGAATCTCAGCATAACACCTAGTGATGATGGACACATGGGTTTAACTTCCAGAGAAGCTCAGGAGTTTCTATGATGATCAGGCAGAGCACTCAACATGGAGAGAGCATGCAGAAGCATGGCGAGATAGCATGCACAAGGTGCATAGAGACTATAAGTATGCAAAACAAAGAAGAGATGTAGGTTGTTGTTGTTCATAGTGATGAAGGAGTGTAGAAGGAGGAGTGTGCAGCAGCAGAATCATGGAGAAGAGGAATGGTGCATTGAATGGACATGGCACATAGAACATAAAAGGCAGAGGCACATAAAGCGCAAGGTATGTGTGCGGCAAGATAGTGAGGCAGTAGAGGAAGGCTGAGGTGCTCTTGTAGAGAAAAATAGAAGATCAGAAAATGCAAGAAGATGTAGACAGAGAGACACTGATACAGGAGAGAAGAGCACCATAGCAAAACAATGATAAGCCTGGTAAGCCAATGATAAATACTGTATCACAATGATAAATTTATATATGGAAAACTTTATATGTTAGGGTGGAAGGGAGGTGCTAGGGAGGACTGTTGTTCTTAGAGGTTCAAGTGGGTGCTTGAACACAGGGAGTTGTAACTTTCATCTGGTTGTAGCTCGAGAAACCAGGCTGGCAGGGTTGCGCAAGGGAGAACTGTTGTTCTCTATTGTACAGGTTGGTGCCTGTGTGACTGGAAGTTGGTGCCTTCATCCAGTTGGTGCTGGAACACTTAGGGAGTTAGTGCTTCCTTCTAGTGGGTGCTAGAGAAACTAGGGAGTTTGTGCTTCCTTCTAGTAGGTGCTAGAGAAAACAGAGAGTTGGTGCTCTCAGCAAGTTGCATCTTGCAAAACAGAGGTTGAAGCCTCATTATGAGTTGGTTCTCATAGGTATGATAATGTACAGAATGAAATAATACTTATCATATAAAGAAGAAAAGGTTTTTACCCTTTATGGGTTTCCTCAGGAAATATTTGTCTTTGTGTATTCCTTATGTGCGAATGATACTGAATGTTCTATTACTTACTTCCTTGCATTATGGTGATTGTCAGTAATTGCTATGTAAAGAATTTAAAATAAGTATAATTGTTTAAGCAGGATAACAACTGATTCACCCCCCCCCCCTCTCAGTTGTCTAGTATTTTGTATCAGAGACGACCCCTTTTATATAAGGGTAAATCCTAGAGCTTAAACATGTCAAGCGATGAAGGAAATTCAACCAATAAGGCCCCTCTATTCAATGGAACAAACTTTGCCTTCTAGAAAGTTAGAATGAGAACTTACAGAATGGATTTGGGTACATATGTCTGGGATGTGGTAGATATTGGTTATGTAAAGCCAGTTGTACTAGCTCATAAGGATGACAAGATAGATTTTAGCTTCAATGCTAAGGATATGAATTCTATCTTGAGTGGGCTTGCACAAGCAGAATTCATAAAAGTTATGCACCTAGGAACTGCCAAAGAGATGTGGGACAAACTCATTAGCAGTTATGAAGGTAATGAGAAGGTAAAGGACGCCAAGCTTCAAATCTACAGAGTACAGTTTGAATAGATGAAGATGAAAGAAGATGAAACTGTTGGAAAATACTTTCTGAGAGTTGAAGAACTGGTAAATGCAATGAAAGCACTTGGTGAAAAAATTGAGGAACCTTCTTTAGTTCAGAAAATTTTGAGATCTCTACCAGATAGGTTCAACCTGAAGGTTTCTCCTATAGAAGAACTTAATGATATAAAAAACTTGGAGTTCGATCAACTTCTAGGAACATTGACTGCATATGAAATGAGAATAGTTAAAGATAAACCCACCTCCAGAGAAGCATCATTTAAAGAAGACAAGAATGAGGATTCTGAGCCTGATGAAATTGAAGAAAAATTTGTGAAGAGACTGAAGAAGGGATCAGGAAAATACAAAGGTAAATTGCCTTTCAAATGTTTCAATTGTGGTAAGATAGGTCATTTTGCAAATAAATGTCCTCACAAAGGAAAGGATCAGACATGTGATGATGAGGAGAAGCACAAACACAAAAATTTCTTTTAAGAGAATAATTTTAAGAAGAAAAGTCTTTTTGTAAACAATGATGATGATCCTTCAGATGATGAAGATAATGAATCCTCCATTGAAGATAAACTAAATGACTTCATACTTATGGCCAAAGAGGATTATGATAATAAAATCATAGGAAGTGAGGCTAATGAAGAAGAAGTTGTGGTTGATATGGAAGGAGAACTGATCAGTGCACTGGAAGAGATTGACAAACTCAGAATTAAGAACAAAAAGCAAAAACAATTGTTGATACAGTTCGTGAAAGACAGTAAACAGCCTGATGAAGAATTTTCCCTGCTAAAAGTAGAACTAGAAGAGGCAAAGAAAATCGAGGACATTCTGAAACAACAATTATCAAAAAGGAAGGCAAGATGTAAATCTCTGGAAGAAGAAGTAGTGAAAACTAGGAAAGAGTTGGAGAAGTTTCAAGCCTTGTATCATCAGAATCTATCAAGTATCAAAGCCTCAGAAGGATTAGCTACCATTCTGAGTTAGCAAAGGAATCCAAAGCTGAAAACTGGTTTGGGTTATGAAGAGGGATCAAGTAGTGGTCATCCAAGAAACAAAGAACCATCAAGTTTGTCAAATCTACAACCAATGACAACAACAAACCTGCAGAAACAAAGGAAGACAATCAACTACCCAGGAGGAGTAAAGAAAAAGGTGCCAGGACTGAATCTATAGAACAAATAAATAATGCACTCCCTGCTCATGGAAATCACCAGCATGGAAGAAATCGACATGTTCAAAGAAGAAAACCATTTTCCAGGTACCAACATTTTTTCTATGGATATTGTTTCTTTTGTTCTAACTTTGGTCAAAAAGCAGTAAACTGTTCTTTAAAATTAAATTATGAGCAATCATGATGCAGGAGCATCTCAAGCGAGCCAGTGCGGAGACAATGGACAACTGAAAAAACACCCATCACAAATTTTGAAATATCTTAAACCATTAATGAAACATCAAGTGGAGGCACACTTGTATAATGTAAACGGACTTTGAGCAATTCTCTCTCATCCTTAGTAGATAGAAGGCATTTATGGTAGTTAATGCAAGTAGGTAGAATTTAATGGGTAGATTAGACAGTTTTAGAGTGCAAGAGGGAAACAGGATATAGACACCCTCATTGTGTATTGTAACATTAGCATTAGCATGAGGAAGAGCATAGAAGCGAAGCAGAGAGATGGGTAGCAGACTCCATGTACAAAATTTATGAATTAATACAAAGAAAGTTGTGATTCAGGCTCATGGTGTTCATATATTCTCTGTGTATGCATCTTTGAATGTTATTCTCACAATTGTTTTACTCTTTCTGTCATGCAATTTCTTTTATGCTATGTATGAATGATTTATGGTTGAATGTTTGAAACCAGAGAGGAAAGGATAACAGAATGAGTTTCAATTGTTTCTCTATCTGAGCAAGAGTTCCTGCAAGGAGTGTAGTTGAATTTTCCACAAGGAGTGCGTTGACAGAAGGTTCAGAGATTTGTCTCTATAAGCTCAGGAGAGATAGCTTTTTTTCTCATTTCCATAGAGGTGTAGTCAGGCATAGGAGCCTTGCAAGGAGTGCGTAGACCGAGTGAAGTCTCAGGGTTGTGAACCTGAGAGAAGCATTGAAAGACTACTACTGCAGGTGTGCGCAGAGTCGAAGGATTTCAAACACTTGAAAGTATTTGAAAGGTTGCCGCAAGGAGTGCGAGCAGGGGTTTTTCTAAAAGATGCAGAGTCGTGGAAATTTCAGAAGGAGTCGAAAGAAGGCATAGTGATGAGGGACCATAGGAGGATGAGTTTCGTGGAGATAAATACCTTGCTTAGTTGTGCAGAAGTTCTCAGAGGAAGGACGGACGATCGAAATTCTCTGAAGAGAATTTGCGAAGTCCCGTGAGCCGTCAGATATCATGGGGGAGAAGGGGAGTTGCCGCGAGTATCTCTAAAGGTTCTAAAGGTCAGGAGGAGTAGGAATGTAGATCCGAGCCACAAGGGTCGTTGGATTTACACGTAGATTTCTATATCGGGGTTTCGTAGGTTGAAGTCCCGTAAACTTTGCAACAGGAATCGTGAAATCACGAAACGCGAAGTCCCGAAAAGATAAAAGGATTTGTGTGGGCCACAGAGGAGTCAGCGAGTGGACAGGTGACGCACTATTGACACAGAGTCAAAATCCATTGACCATTTCAGAGTTTTGTGCAGTGATGTTCCGAATTCATTGGATTAGGATTCGCGATATTGCGAAGTCCGAAGTCTCGATGGAGTAAAGGGGAGTTGAAGGGTCAACCTTGTGAGCGCGTCGGAATTTTAGAAAATTGAGTTTCGGGAATCGCGGGAACAAGTTGTTGGACACCGCAACTGAAAAAATTGTGATAGGGAAAAGTCTGAATAGAAAGAGAAAGGGTCAGCGTTGAATGTTTTTGGGTTTCGAAGATTGGAACCAAGGCGCTTGACCAACGGATTCATGAAAGTGTGAAGTCCGATCTCCTAAGTGCAAAGAGGGGATCTCGTGAGAGTTTGTTGTGGGTGTAGATTTCCCGATAGGGAAATAGAAAAGCCATTTTAGAGTTCTTCGAGCCAGTGGTAAAGGAAATATCCCGTGTTGACGTGGACCTTCTGACCTGCAGGGTTGTGGAGGGTGCGTGCATCATCACTTTTGGTATCAGAGCGCAGAAAGTTTTCTTTGTTTTTTGTAGCAGAGAAAAGGAGAATTCACCATGCCACCAAGGAGAAGGGACAGGAAAACACCCGATCCACCAGAAGAGAGGGAAATACCGAGAAGAAGAGGAAGACAGATGACTGATTCAGCCATGGAGAGAGAGATGCGTGATCTACGAGCCAGACTCGAAGACATGGAGACAACACAAAGACGCACAGTCAGTGCTGGGGATCTTAGTGATTCCGAAAGTGAAATTGAGGATGAACATGAAGAAGAATTTGCAACAGAAGATGCAGCAAATGAACGTTTGATCATAGCTATTGCAAGAATGGGTGCAAGAGAGAAAATGGACATTCCTTTGTATGAGGGAAATTTGGATGCAGAGGAGCTTCTAGACTGGATTAGAGCTCTATACACATACTTTAACTATGAAGATGTTGAAGAGGACAAGAAGGTCAAGCATGTTGTCACAAGATTAAAGGGACATGCAACATTGTGGTGGGATGAACTACAAGCTGCCAGACGCTGCAAAGGAAAGAAAAAGATAAAAAGCTAGGATAGAATGATCGCAAAGATGAAGGAGAAATTCATCCCCAGATATTGCTAGATCACTCTGTTCAGGAGGGTGTAGAACCTGAGATAGAAGTTGATGACAGTGAAAGAATACACTGAAGAATTCTACAAGCTGAACATTAGGGCAGGTCACCGGGAGAGCGATGATGAAAAGGTTGCCAGATATATGAATGGCCTGAGATACAACATCCAGGATGAGATGAGCATGGTAACCATATGAATGGTGTAAGATTCTTATCAGATGGCTCTGAAAGTGAAAGAAAAGATGAGACGAAAGAAGGGTCAAAGAGGCCAAGACAGAAGTCAGCCCAGAGGCAAATCAGTTGCCCAGGATAAATATTAGAATCCCAAGGAGGACTGGAAGAAACCTCAGACTTGAATTGAGAGAGGTGGAAGCTCACAATGAGGGAATTATATTGAACAGAGAGGACAACATACTGAGCAAAGATGAGATTATGTTGATAATAGTACTTTTCCTCGTACTAGAGGTAGAGGAAGAGGAAGAGGTGGAGTAATAACATGCTTCACATGTGGAAAGAATGGGCACAAATCCTATGAGTGTCTAGACAAAAAGAAGGAGAGTGTAGAAGCTCACATTGCTGAGGCACAGAGGTGATATGTTGAAGTAGAAGACGATGAAGGCAGAATATCGTTGATGATGTGAAAATCTCTTTTGACACTAGATAAGGAGGTGGAGAGTTCAATCCAAAGAACCAGACTTTTCCAGACTGCTTGCAAAACCAAGGAAACGGTATGCAAGGTCATTGTGGACAGTGGTAGCACGAATAATCTCATTTCTAAAAAGATGGTAGAAAAGATAGAGCTAGAGACGATTGATCATCGAAGCCCATACATAATTTTGTGGCTACAAAAAAGAGACCAGTTAACTGTCACTAAACAATGTTTAGTTGAATTTAAGATAGGGGGATATAATGATAAGATACTCTGTGATGTTATCCCTATGGATGTTTGTCATCTATTGCTGGGTATACCATGGAAATATGACAAGAATGTGATTCATTATGGGAGAATGAACACATACACCCTAGAGAAGAATGGGAGGACTCACATGTTGCTTCCAATTAAGGATAAGGAGGTAAAACCAGAAGTAAGCAACGCTGTACTTCTCATGAGTGGGAAGGAACTTCTTACAGATGTTAAGAAGAAGGAAGAACCGCAATTCATTATGGTCAAGAAACCAAAGATTGTTTTGACCAGCACAAGAGTGGAAGATTTACCAGAAGAGATTCAGGAACTGCTGGAAGAGTTCGTTGATGTAGTAGTGGACGAATTACCTCGTTCGTTGCCACCGGTTAGAAGTGTGAGTCATCACATTGATCTCATACCAGGTGCCAGTTTTCCAAATAAAGCCACATACAGATTGATGCTGGAAGATAATGAAGAAGTCAAAAGACAAGTCCAGGATTTGTTGGACAAAGGTTTGGTTAGAGAAAGCTTGAGTCCATGTGTTGTTCCAACAATACTCAGTCCGAAGAAAGATGGAGGCTGGAGGATGTGTACTGACTCAAGGGCGATTAACAAGATAACTATCAGGTACATATTTACATTTCCAAGGATGTATGATCTGATGGATTGCTTGAGTGGAGAAAAATACTTTTCAAAGATTTATTTGAAAAGCGGTTATCATCAAATCCGCATGAGAGAAGGTGATGAGTGGAAGACAACATTCAAAACCAACGAAGGATTGTATGAATGGCTTGTTATGCCATTTGTCTTAACAAATTCACCAAGTACCTTCATGAGGTTGATGAATGAAGTCCTGAGGGAGTTCATCGGAAAATTTGTCATTGTGTATTTAGATGACATACTAGTTTTTAGTAAAAAAGTGGCAGAGCATTTGAAGCATTTGGCTACAGTGATGCAGAGGTTATAGCAAGAGAAACTATTAATAATTATGAATAAATCCTCATTCATGAAGACAGAGCTCATTTACTTGGGATTTGTTATTTCATCAAATGAGTTGAGGATGGACCCAGATAAGGTGGAGGTAATCAAGAATTGGCCATCACCGAAAAATATCTTTGAGGTGAGAAGTTTTCACGGATTGGCTAGTTTCTACCAAAAATTCATCAGGAATTTCAATGGGATTAGTGCACCAATGATGGACATAGTGAGAAAAAGAAACATGTCTTTTCACTGATAGAAGAGGATGAGAAGAGTTTTAATCTATTGAAGAGGAAGATCATGGAACAACCAGTTCTGGTGTTGTCGGATTTCCAAAAGACATTTCAAGTGAAATGCGATGCAAGTGAGTTTGCGATAGGGGAAGTCTTGAGTCAAGATGACAGGCCGATAGCATACTTCAGTGAGAAGCTGAATGAAGTGAAAGTGAAATACTCCACCTATGATAAGGAGTTTTATGCTATTATACAGGCATTGAAAAAATAGAGGCATTACTTGATCCCGAAAGAGTTTGTCTTATACAGTGATAATCATGCACTACAGTTTGTGACTCAACAGAAGAAGTTGAATCAGAAACATGTTAAATGGGTTGAGTATATGCAGAATTTCACTTTTGTGATTAAACATATTTCTAGTACTGCTAAAAAAGTTGTTGATGCTTTGAGCAGGAAGTGTTTCCTATTGCAGGAGTTCAAAGTCAAAACATTAGGTTTTGATGATCTCAGGGACATGTACATAGATGATTAGGATTTTAAGGAGGCGTACGAAGCAACTGAGAATCCAATTCTCAGAGATAGAAGCCAATGGATAGAATACATGATCCAGGAAGGATTATTTTTTAGGTGTAATCAACTGTGTATTCTGAAATGCTCCATGAGGGAGAATCTGCTGAAGGAGAAACACAGTGGAGGATTAGTAGGGCACTTTGGTCACGACAAGACGTTTGAAAAATTGAATGAGTCATATTTTTGGCCAGGAATGCGAGCAGACATCAAGAGATTCGTGCACAAATGCATAATTTGCCAGCATTCGAAGGGAAGAAGATAGAATGAGGGGTTCTATCAACCATTGCGCATACCAGAAAGGTCGTGGGATGCAATCAGCATGGATTTCATATTGGGGTTGCCAAGAACGCAAAGAGGATTTGATTCAATCTTTGTGGTGGTGGATACATTTTCCAAGATGGCGCACTTCATTCCATGTCAGAAAACCAGTGATGCAACTCACATTGTGAATCTGTTTTTCAAAGAAGTCATTCGACTTCACGGCTTACCAAGGAGCATAGTTTCGGATTGAGATACAAGGTTCATATGGAACTTTTGGAGGACCTTATGGAAGAATATGGGAACTAACTTGTCGTTTAGTTCGGCCTATCATCCTCAAATGGATGGACAGACGAAAGTGGTGAAAATAAGTCTGGGAGACTTGCTGAGAAGTTTGGTGATAGAACGCCACAACCAGTGGGACAACATATTACCACAGGCAGAATTTGCTTATAATGAATCAGTTAACAGAAGCACAGGGCAGAGTCCATTTCAGATTGTCTATGGCATGCGGCCGAGAGGAATTTCTGAACTGAGAGATTCAGAACAAAATACAACTAGGAGCGCTAGTGCAGAAGATTTCGCAGAGGCGATGAAAGAACTTCACAGCCAGGTGAAGGAGCGATTGCAGAGTTCGAACCAGGAGTATAAACACAGAGAAGACCAACACAGGAGACAACTTCAGTTTGAGGTTGGTGATTTGGTTCTAGCACATTTAAGGAAGGAGAGGTTCCCGAGAGGAACATATAATAAGCTGAAGATGAAGAAAATCAGACCATGTAAGGTCTTAATAAAATTTGGGGTGAATTCTTACGAGATTGAATTACCCGATGGGATCGGAATTTCTCCGATATTCAACATCTCATATTTGTACCCATATAAACCTGAGGAAGTAGGGACAGGAAATAAGAAACCAATGATCCAGTGGAAAAAGCAGATACCAGTTGCAGATAAGTCGCAGATGGAGTGCATACTGGACAAAAGAGTGAGCAAGAAGACCAGGCGGAAGCAATACTTTGAGTATTTGGTCAAGTGCAAGGGCCATCCAGTTGAATATGCTAGCTGGGAGAATGAAACAGAGATCCAGAAACATGGACACACCATACATGAGCTCATGGACAAGAGCCCATGAAAGTTTTCAAGCCAGGGAGTATGATGCAGGAGCATCTCAAGTGAGCCAGCGCGGAGACAACGGACAACTGGAAAAGCACCCAGCACAAATTTTGAAATATCTTAAACCATTAATGAAACATCAAGTGGAGGTGCGCTTGTATAATGTAAATGGACTTTGAGCAATTCACTCTCATCCTTAGTAGATAGAAGGCATTCATGGTAGTTAACGCAAGTAGGTAGAATTGAATGGGTAGATTAGACAGTTTTAGAGCGCAAGAGGAAAGCAGGATATAGACACCCTCATTGTGTATTGTAACATTAGCATTAGCATGAGGAAGAGCATAGAAGAGAAGCAGAGACTTGGGTAGTAGACTCCATGTACAAAAGTTCTGAATTATTACAAAGAAAGTTGCAATTCAGGCTCATGGTGTTCATATATTCTCTGTGTATGCATCTTTGAATGTTATGCTCACAATTGTTTTACTCTTTCTGTCATGCAATTGCTTTTATGCTATGTATGAATGATTTCTTGTTGAATGTTTGTAACCTGAGAGGAAAGGGTAATGGAATGAGTTTCAATTGTTTCTCTATCTGAGCAAGAGTTCTTGCAAGGAGTGCAGTTGAATTGTCTGCAAGGAGTGCGTTGACAGAAGGTTCAGAGATTTGTCTCTGTAAGCTCAGGAGAGATAGCCTTTGTTCTCATTTCCACAAAGGTGAAGTCAGGAACAGGATCCGTGCAAGGAGTGCATAGGCCGAGTGAAGTATCAGGGTTACAAACCCGAGCGAAGCATTGAAAGACTGCTACTGTAGGTGTGCACAGAGTCTAAGGATTTCAAACACTTGAAAGTGTTTGAAAGTTGCCGCAAGGAGTGCGAGCAAGGGTTTTTCTAAAAGACACAGAGTCGTGGAAATTTCAGAAGGACTCGAAATAAGGCATAGTGATGAGGGACCGCAGGAGGACGATATCTATGGAGAGAAATACCTTGTCTAGTTGTGTAGAAGTTCTCAGAGGAAGGACAGACGGTTGGAATTCTCTGAAGAGAATTGGCGAAGTCCCGTGAGCCGTCAGATCTCACGGAGGAGGAGGGGAGTTACTGCGAGTATCTCTGAAGGTTCTAAATTTCAAGAGGAGTAGGATCGTAGATCCAAGCCACAAGGGTCATTGGATTTACACATGGATTTCTATATTGGGGTTTCGTAGGTTGAAGTCCTGTAAACTTTGCAACGGGAATCGTGAAATCATGAAATGCGAAGTCCCAAAAAGCTAAAAGGATTTGTCTGGGCCACAGAGGAGTGAACGAGTGGACAGGTGGTGCACTATTGACACTGAGTCAAACTCCGTTGACCATTTCGGAGTTTCGTGGAGTGAAGTTCCAAATTCATTGCATTAGGATCCGTGATATTGTGAATTCCGAAGTCCCGATAGAGTAAAGGGGCGTTGAAGGGTCAACCTTGTGAGCACGTCGGAATTTCAGAAAATCGGATTTCGGGAATCACAGGAACAAGTTGTTGGACACTGCGACCGTCGAAATTGCGATAGGGAAAAGTCCGAAGAGAAAGAGGAAGGGTCAACGTTGACTGTTTTCGGGATTCAAAGATTGGAACCAAGGCACTTGACCAACGGATTTGCAAAAGTGCGAAGTCCAATCTCCTAAGTGAAAAGAGGGGATCCCGTGAGAGTTTGTTGTGGGTGCAGATTTCCCGATAGGGAAATAAAAGAGCCATTTTAGAGTTCTTTGGGCCAGTGGTAAAGGAAAGATCTTGTGTTGACGTGGACCTTCCAACCTGCAGGGTTGTGGAGGGTGCGTGCGTCATCAAATAAAGACACTCAAGGTATAGATATATGCCACAACAAAGAATGAGACAACCAAGTAACAAATCACCACATACTACAAATCACTTGATGGATGTGAAAAGGACACAGGTTAAGCATAACAATCATTATGATCCTTTATTCAACAAACCAGAATGTTACATATGTCATAACTATGGACACAAATCTGTTGACTGTCACTTAAGGAATTATGAACCAGATTTGAATTCCCCTACTGAAAATGTCAAGGTTTGGAAGAAGAAAGAAAGTGACAAGTGAGGATTAGTGTTGTCATCTCAAAGACAAATGAAACCTTGGTATATAGACAGTGGATGCTCCAAACATATGACGGGAGACAAAGGTAAGTTTCTATCTCGAAGTGAAAGAAAATCAGGAAACGTAACCTTTGGAAATGATGCTCCAGGTAAAATAAAGGGTAAAGGGATGGTGAGTTTAAGTAATGGAAAAGGAAAAGCCTAAGATGTTCTACTTGTAGATGGGTTGAAACACAATCTTCTCAGTGTAAGTCAAATGTGTGACAAAGGATGCGAAGTGGTGTTCACGTCCAAGGACTACAAGATAAAGTCTGCAAACTCAGGACAAGTGGTGGCCAAAGGCATAAGGATGGAAAATAATGTATATGTGCTGAAAGAAGATAGAGAAGAGTGTCATCTAAGAAAACATGATGAAAGAGGGTTATGGCATAGGAGACTTGGACATCTAAACTTTGACCACTTAATCAAGCTCAAAAATCTTGAGGCAATAAAATATCTTCCGAGAATATCAAAACCCCAAGATTCTATGTGTAAACCCTGCCAAGTAGGAAAGATAACTAGGACACCCTTTAAGTCCAAGAGATTTACTTCAACAAAGAAACACTCCAACTAGTTCATATGGATTTATGTGGACCATCAAGACAGGAAGGCACAAGGAGAGAAAACTACTTCATGCTGATTATTGATGATTACTCCAGACTTACTTGGGTTGCCTTTCTCAAGGAAAAAGCTGAAGCACTTGAGAAGTTTAAAATATTTAAGTATTTAACTGAGAATCAAATAGGAAAGAGGTTAAAGGAAGTAATATCAGACAGAGGAGGAGAATTTATGTCAAGTGATTTCAAGGAATTTTGTGATAAGCATGGGATCAAGAGAGAATACACAATCCAAAGAACTCCACAACAAAATGAAGTAGTGGAGAGGAAAAAAAGAACAGTGCAGCAAATGGCCAGGTCAATGATGAATGAGAAGAATATTGGTCAAACCTACTGGGTAGAAGCAATACACACAACAATCCATGTTCTTAACAAATCCCACCTCATACCACAAAGTGACAAGACACCTTATGAACTGTGGTATGGGAGACCTGCTTCAATCAAACACTTCAAAGTCTTTGGGAGTAAATGTTACATAAATAATGATGATGAGAACCTTGGAAAATATGATGACAGGGCTGATGAAGGTATCTTCTTAGGATATGCTACAAACAATAAAGGATACAGATGCTATAATAAGAGGCTACATAAAATGGTTGACTGTATTGACGTAAAAGTTGATGAAGGAATTCCAGAAGAGAGGTGTACAATAATGAGTCTTCTACAAAGGAAACAACTAAAGCTGAAGATGAGCAGGTCCAAGAATTAGAAAACGAAGACTCTGAATCAGATGAAGACACACATACTCAGACAGACTCAATTCAGCAGACAACTTCAAATTCCTCCTCCAGAATCACTCAAAAGAATCATCCTGCAAGTCAAATAATTGGTGAAAAAGACAAAGGTGTACAAACCAGGAGAAAGATAATCAAAAACACTGAGCAATCACATATAGTTTTCATATCCATGCTCGAACCCAAGAACTTTAATGAAGCTAGCAAATATGACCATTGGGTTAAAGAAATGAATGATGAACTTTATCAGATTGAGAAAAACAATACGTGGGAGATGGTTCATAGACCGGAAGGTAAAAATATCATTGGTTCCAAATGGATCTTTAAGAATAAGTTGAATGAGTAGGGACAATTTGTCAGGAACAAAGAAAGATTGGTCTGTAAGGCTATGCTAAAATAGAAGGACTGGATTTTGATGAAACATTTGCGCTCGTAGAAAGGTTAGAAGCTATCATAATATTTCTTGCCTATGCTTGTCATACAAGGTTCAAAGTCTATCAAATGGATGTCAAGTCATCTTTTCTAAATGGAGATTTAAATGAAGAAGTCTATATAGAACAACCAGAGGGTTTCGAACTGTCTAATAACCCTGACTTAGTATGCAAGCTGAAGAAATATTTATATGGGTTGAAACAAGCCCCTCGTGCCTGGTGTCATAGACTGGATACGTATCTCAAAGACAAAGGGTTCAAGAGAGGAACAATTGACAATAATCTATATATCAAAATAGAGGGTAATGATTTTCTCATTGTGTTGGTCTATGTAGATGACATCATCTTCTGATGTAATAAGGATTCATCGGTAAAATGGTTTACTTCTTCCATGGAGTTTGAGTTTGAAATGTATATGATAGGTGAACTGACATTTTTTCTTGGTCTACAAATTACTTAGAGGTCTGAAGGGATGTTCATTTCTCAAGAAAAATATCTAAGAGAAATGTTGAAAAGGTTTCAAATGGAAGATTATAAACCTGTGGGCACACCTATGGTTACTGGATGCAAATTAAGAAAGGATGACGACTTACCTGATGTTGATCAAAGTTCATATAGGTCAATGATAGGCAACCTGCTATACATCACAACATCTCGCCCAGACATAATGCATGTTGTTGGAATGGTAGGAAGATATCAGTCTGCACCTAAACAGAGTCATTTGCTAGTTGTCAAAAGGATATTCAGGCATTTGAAAGAAACAATGACTTATGGTATGTGGTATCCCAGAAATCAGAATTTTCAGTTAACTGCTTATTCAAATGCAGATTGGGAAAACTGTGTTGATGAGAGAAAAAGAACCAGTGGAGGAGCATTCTTCCTAGGTGTCTCATTAGTAGCATGGCTTAGTAAAAAGAAAAGTTCCATTTCTTTATCAACTACAGAAGTAGAGTACATTGTTGTTGCTACCTGTTGCACTCAGGTATTATGGATGATTCAGACACTTGCAGACTTAGAGGTAAAATATGTTGCACCGATCCCAATTCATTGTGATAACACTAGTGCCATTAGTGTGTCCAAGAATCCTATATTCCACTCCAAGACCAAGCATATTCCCATAAAATACCATTTTATGAGAGAGAAGGTCACCAATCAGATTGTTCAAGTCCATTACATTCCAACCATAGAATAAATTGCAGACATCTTTACTAAAACCCTAGCCAAGACACCATTTGAATACCTCCAACAAAAGATGGGTGTCATCCCGTCTCACACCTAAGAGAGTCCATCCTATTAGGAGGAGTTTTGTATTGATTGAATTTCTGATACCTCCTAAAAATACTGCAACAACTCAAGGGGAGCATATTTTCTTTGACATTGATGTCAAAGGGGGAGAAAAGGAGTGGTCTGGACCGAATGCTACAGTTGGAGGTCCAAATAGATTAGCGTAGTCATTTAGGGTTGCCATCAATGCCAAAGGGGGAGATTGTTGTGATTATCATTGATGGCAGGTGTGATTGTCATTGATGGGAAGATAAAAGTATGAAATGATAGAAAAACAGGGACAACGAAAGCCTAGGAGGAGAAGCGACAGTGATCTTTGGATCCCATTGAGAATTCCTGATGAACGTCAGATCTGAGCCTAAGGTCCAACCGACGTTGGATCCATGAGAACCTGCACGTTCTTTAAAGAGAAAGATGAAGCGGGGTTACAAAATCCCGAAGGCAGGAGGACAGTTTCAGATATCGAGAGTTGGAAGATTCAAGACTCTTCATCATTAGGAGTCTCGGAATCGTGAAATGCGAAACCCCAAAAACCCGAAACCCAAAATAGGCACACCAACAAAGAATTTCGTAGACCTGGAAATAACTTCATTTCGGAGTCCCGGATACTGGGAGTTGAAGTGTCCAAACACTTCATCACAAAAGTGTCGAAATGTCGAATCTCCAAAAGGCGAAACGAAGAAATCCCGAAAGAGGCACACCAACAAAGAATTTCGTAGACTGGGAAATAACTCCATTTCAGAGTCTCGGATACTGGGAGTTGAAATGTCGAAACACTTCATCACAAGAGTGCTAAAATGTCGAATCGTCGAAATGAGAAACAACGAAATACTGGATCTTTGATCCGACTCAATTTTGGAACTTCGATACTAGGATTTGGATGAGTTAAGTGCCAAGACTCTTCACCACAAGAGTCCTGAAATGGTGAAATGCGAAATGCTGAAATTCTGTTGATCCGACTCCATTTCAGAGTTTTGGATACTGGGACTTGGAGTTGTCAAGAAATCTCACATCAAGAATGTCGAAATCCCGATATGAGCAATCACGAAGATATCTGGACCATAAAATAATCAATATTGTGGACCATTGATTTGAATCCATTTCAGAGGTTTGGATACCGGGAGTTGGAAGAGTCAAGAGTTGAGACTCTTTATCAAAGGAGTCCCGAAATTATGAAATGCGAAATGTGAAAACACCTTTTTGGTGTAATCCTTGGTCACCACCGGTGGTCACATCATTGAAGAACTATAGAGAAGAGCTCGAAGAGACAAGCTCCATTTCGAAGTTTGTGACATGGAGAATCGAGACTCTTCACCACAAGAATGATGAAATTCTGAAATGCCGAAATGCGAAATAAACGCAAGATCCTACAGATCCAATCCAATGGTGTAGGTGAATTTAAGTATGATCGAAGGGTTACTGTTTCACTTCAGAGTGTAACTGCTAGAAACGATGGATGGCTTCTACCAAAGGAATGAAACAGGCCTCAGTGTGATCGCCAGAGAAGATGAAGAGGCTCGAGGCATCTTCCAGTGGAAGGAAGACTATTCTTAGAGGTGATTGATAGATGGAAGAGTGTTGAACCCTATAACTGCAACAAAGAGGATCAACTCGACTTTGATAGAGAATACAAAGAGTCTCAACTACGAGAAAGGATAAAGAATCTCAACATAACACCCAGTGATGATGGATGCATGGGTTTAACTGCCAGAGAAGATGAATATTTTCTATGATGATCAAGCAGAGCACTCGACATGGAGAGAGCATGCAGAATCATGGCGAGATAGCATGCACAAGGTTCATAGAGACTATAAGTATGCAGAACAAAGAAGAGATGCAGGTTGTTGTTGTTCAGAGTTATCAAGCAGTGTAGAAGGAGGAGTGTGCAGTAGCAGAAACATGAAGAAGAGGAATGGTGCATTGAATGGACATGGCACACAGATCATAAAAGGCATAGGAACAGAAAATGAAAGGTATGTGTGAAGCAAGACAGTGAGGCAGTAAAGAAAGGATGAGGTGCTCTTATAGAGAAAAACAGAAGATCATAAAATGCAAGAAGATGTAGATAGAGAGACAATGATACAAGAGAGCAAAGCAACATAGAAGAACAATGATAAGCCTGGTAAGCCAATGATAAATATTGTATCACTGTGATAAATTTATATATAGCAAAATTTATATGTTAGGGTGGAAGGGAGGTTCTAGGGAGGATTGTTGTCCTCAGAGGTTCAAGTGGATTCTTGAACACAGGGAGTTGTAGCTTTCATCTGGTTGTAGCCAGAGAAACCAGGGTGGCATGGTGGCGCAAGGGAGAAATGTTGTTCTCTGTTGTACAGGTTGGTTCCTGTGTGACTGGAAGTTGGTGCTTCCATCCAGTTGGTGCTGGAACACTTAGGGAGTTGGTGCTTCCTTCTAGTGGGTGCTAGAGAAACCAGGGAGTTGGTGCTTCCTTCTAGTAGGTGCTAGAGAAAACAGAGAGCTGGTGCTCTCAGCAAGTTGCAGCTTGCAAAATAGAGGTTGAAGCCTCATTATGAGTTGGTGCTCATAGGTATGATAATGTACAGAATGTAAAGAATACTTATCATATAAAGAAGAAGAGGTTTTTACCCTTTATGGGTTTCCTCAGGAAATATCTGTCTCTGTGTATTCCTTATGTGAGAATGATGTTGAATGTTCTATGGATTACTTCCCTTCATTATGGTGATTGTCATTTAGTGCTCTATAAAGAATTTAAAATAAGAATAATTGTTTAAGCACGGTAACAACTGGTTCACCCCCCCCCCCTTCCAAGTTGTCCAACATAGGTCACATATGCTTAGCAAATATAAGTTTCAAAACCCTCTAACTGTGTGAATTTGTTTTTCATTGCCTTTGAAAAGGCCCTATGTGTATTTTTATCAGCAAACATCAGGGTGGGATCTTCCCCTCAGGTTCGTAGTCCTATGATACTTGAGATCAAGTCTGTATCTATCGAAATTGGCCTATCCATCCACAAATATCCTCAATGCATACAATATAGGAGCGACTTAATGCACACATTGACTTTGTTTCTTTGTCTCCGTCCGAAGTGTGGGATGTCAAACAGGTTGAGTAGGCCTACTCTCTCCAATCCTTTGGCCCATACCTAGGTGGTGTTACACATGAAAGTTGCACACCTACGTACTTCGTCCTAAGTGTCATAAGTGTCATATAAGTGTCTCATACACCTTGACACCATAGAATAACCTATGTCACAATACCTAGTCAATGTGGAGTAGGGATATATTACATGAAGGCCAAAATGCCAAGTGCACATGAATTATTAGTAATATTCATGAAAAAGAAATAAATTAAGTGTGAGAATCCACCTCACATTTGGTTTCCTATTTTTTAGGGAAGGTGGAGGATCTCATGGATGGTTGAAATGTTTCCTCCTTAAAATCCTTGAGAGATATTTCCTTCCTAAAATCCTTAAGATATATTTTCTCCCTAAATATCTTCTAGATCCCTTTTTAGTGGATCTGATGAGTGATCCTCTCCATGGTGATTAAGCCTCCAAATTCTATATAATGAGGAATTTCCATGGAGGAGGGGAGTGGATATTTGAGGTATCAAACCTATGGTCTTGGGAGAAATCTTTAGGATATCGAACCTATGGTCTTGGGAGATTTTTGCAAGGGCTAGACGAGGAGGACTCAGAGAGGTTGTTGCAACTTCATCAATGGTTTGTAAGTATCTCTTTTGATTTCTCATTAATACATTTGCTTGGATTGTTTCCTTCAAGTTTGTGTACAATTGCATGAATTTGTCTCTTTGGATAAATATAGTTTTAAACTAATCATAATAGAATAGGAAGTATGTTTTGTCTTTGTTGTTTATTAGATTGTAGGACTCGTTGAAGAACTTTAAGATTCTACTCAACCTGGACTACACGAGGACAAACTTCATAAAAAGGTACTCATACTTTCTTCCTCTTTTCTATTGACTAGTTTAGCTATGTTTAAAGGAATGTCAGTGTTCAAAGTTAGCAACTTTCTGTCTTGGTCATAGGGGTCTAAGATCCAAGAGGACATTCACCTCTACGGAGGGGAGTTTTTCTACAACACTAGGGAAAAAGTATGCTCAAGTTTGTTGTTGGGTATACCTTCAACTCCAAATAATGGTGGGGTGCCAATTTGGGGAAATTTTTAGTGTTTGTTATGTCATGGTATGCATATCTGAGTTGTGGCACCTTCCCTAGCATATATTCATCGATGATGACCCCTTCTGGTATGTCGAGTGTCACAAATGTGTGGTTAACATTCTTCAACACTATCATTGGTCGGGTGTCTTATTTTTTGGGTGGAATGTAATCATAGGGGAACCTTGTCTCTAAGGATGATGTTGCTCCCGTAATTTCCTCAACCACTGATACGTATGGTTCTATTGGTGATTCTTTTGTGTGGGCCTTATTTGGTATGGTAACTGGTGCTTTCAATGGTTCCATTTCTATAAGAACATATAATCCTTGACAACAACTTCGGGTCTGAGTTGGCTCTAGTTCACACTAGGTCACTCTGGTTCACTTTGGTTTTCTCTCACTTGCATGCAACACGTAGTAACAATAACTCCCTCTTGGCGACCCTCAACTGCTTTTGTGCCTCCTTGCCAATTTTTCAAGTCTCTTCACACATTAACTAAATTTTCCCATCCTCCTACAGGGTTGATGAATGGTTAAATAAATGTGGCTTTATTACCAAATCCATTGTGGGATTTTTGTCTAGTAATTCCAGTCTATCATGATTTTCTGTGGCTTTTACCATTTAAGATTATACAACGTCTTTATGACCTGTCATTACCACTTTGTAGCCATCATTTCCTTGCTTTAATGCCTTTAACAATCTTTTCAGTGCCATACAATGCAACAATTCTTGCTTTTGTGTTTGTTTGTTTCGCGGTATTTTTCATCTGTGTATTATTTTCTTAATTGGTGTAGTTCCATCCCAATAGTGCGACAATCCTTCCTTCTTCACAATTTCTTATGCCTTTGTACTATGGAATCTTTTTCTTTTTCTACATCTACTTTTTCTTTTTTTTCTCCCTTTTTATAATTTTTATATGTCTTTTTGTGTTATACCTCCCTACTATAGTACAATTACTATGATACATGGGTTCTGGCACAACCCAGATTACTGCGTAGAATTTCAACCATTTACTGCATAGAATTTCAACCATCTCTATAGAGTTTCATCTGAATCTTGTTCACCATTCCTCCAAGGAATTCCCATTCAAGATTTCCAACTATGCAACACATTCCTCTGTCACATGCTAAATCACATAGGGTCCTAAACAATGCATTCAAAATTTCCCTGGATGCTTCATAAAATTATTGTCATAGAGTAATACTAAGTCTCCCACTTGGAAATTTTATGTGTAATGTGTCTATCATGACATGCCTTCTCTCTTGTTTTCTAAACTTGATAATGGAAACTTGTGACAAACCTATCTTCCTCAAGTTTCACCAACTATGATAATATATCCTCCATTGTGCCAGAGTTCGAAAGTTCAATAATCACTGCAATGCGAAGGATAGGGAGAATAAACTCCATCGAAATTACTCCTTCTTTCCCATAGACCATCCTAAAAGGTGTATTCCCTGTCAAATTTGTATCGGTAGTCTTGTAGGCCCATAAATTTGTAAGAACTCTTAAGTCCCAATCATCTCTCCCTACGTTACATATATTTTTCAAAGCATTCTCTAGGATTTTATTGAAATATTCCACTATCTCATTGGCCTGCGGATGGTATGGGGTACTCTTATGATGATGAATTTGAAACTCCTATGTCAATGTTGCAATTGTTTTATTCAAGAAGTGTGAAATCCTTGATCATTGATTAATATGCTCGAACATCCAAATCGTGTGACTATATTCTCAAATAGAAATCGTGTAATAGTCTCCACGGTATAGTCTATGATGGGTGCTGCTTTTTTCTGTATTTTCAAATACTCCATCATGGTGATTATGTACCTTGCCTCCAATATTCTTGCTTATGGGTTGATTGACCCCACAAAGTCTATGGCCAATTTATCAAATGATTGCAATGTAGCCTGTGGATTTAAAGGAATTTCATCCCTCCTGGATGGATTTCACACCCTTTGACAAACATCACATTCCTGATAATGATTTTTAGTGTCTTTATGAAGTGTGGGCCACCAAATCCCTGTGCGCAAAATTTTATGTGCAATTTCTTTACCTGCGTAATGTCCTCATCCAATCCCTTCATGCATTTCTGTGAGTATAATAGGAATTTTGTGTTCCAACATACATCGTCTCAATATTCCTTCTGCACCTAACTTATACAAATTTCCTACAATGATATGATAGTATAATTCTTTAACTACCAATTATTTCTTCTGCACAACTTTCATGTCTGATGGGGCCATTCCCGTACTTAGGAACTGTACGATGTCCGTGAAGTAATCATCCACCATTTTAACTAAAAATAGTTGTGCATCTAGTAAGCTCTCATCTAAATTCCCTGAATCTTCTCCTTATAATATGCATAATAGATGATCTGGTCCTATATTCAACATCCCCGGTTTCTACACAACCTCAAAATCGTATTTCTAAAACAAAAGTATCCATCTGCATATTCTCCCCCCCAACACTACCTTGTTCACCAAGTATTTTAGTGTAGAACGGTCTGCATACATATTAAAATGAGACCCTAGTAAATCATGTTTGAACTTTCGTAGCACATATAGCATTTCCAATCCTTCTCATTCTATGGTGGTGTAATTATTCTATGTTATGGACAACTTCCTACTTGCAAAAAAAATTGAGTGATCTATGCCTCCCTCCCTTGGTTGAGATAGTATTGTTCCCAACGCTATGGACGATGCATCTACATGAACGTGGAACTTCTTGTTCCAATCTGGAAATATAAAAAAATGACATAGTCACTAGTTTCTGCTTTAAGGTGACCAAACCATTATGACAATCCTTGTTCCATTGGAACTTTCCTTCCTTCTTCAAAAAAATTTCCATTGGTCACGTGATCTACACATAGCCTTTGATAAAATTCCTTTAATATCCTATATGACCCAGAGTTTCCCTCAATTGTTCGACTGATGTAAGTGGTTCTAAATCCAAAATCACTACAATGTGGGCTAGATCCACTAGTAATCCCTTCTTGCAGACTACATGAACCAACAAAATTCCAAATGGTGTGCAAAAAATATACTTCTTCAAATTCATCGAAATATGACACTGTCTACACCTATCCAACATTAGCTTGAGTACTTATGTGTGATCCTTTAGTAGACTGAACATAGTCCAATCGTCTAATTATACTTCAAGGAACTTATGAATAAATTCCTTGAACGTTAAAATCACAACTCTTGAAAAAAATGCAGGGACAATCTTCGGTCCAAAGGGAATTACTATATATTAATAAGTACCCCACTATGTGACAAAAGTGGTCTTATATCGGTCCTCCTACACAATTTTTATCTAATGATACCCTGAGAATCCATGTGTGAAAGAATAAGTCTATTTCCCTCCTATGTTCTCCAGTACCTAATATGTGAATGGTTTTGGGAATGGGTCATGTAAACATGCATCATTAAGCTACCTCAGATCCATGCAAATAATGACTCCTCATGTTTTCTTGTCCTGCACTATAATTGGAATTATCCACTCTTATTCTACCACAGGTTCAATTATCCCAATGTCCAACATTCTATCTATTTCTTCTTTCACTTTCTCTGTGTACTTCAAATTTAGCCTGTAGGGTCTCTATCGCACTAACTTAGCACCTGGTTTCAAAGGAATCTTCATCCCACCTAAGTCCCCAACTATCCCCTTCATCTCTAAAACTGTATTTGGGAATAGGTCTTAATATTCGCGTAGTAAGTCTAAAATCGTCTCTATTGTCTCATCACTCTAGTAATCCCCTATCTACACAAAATTTGGGTTCTCTGTCGTCCCAATGTTTACCTTTCACATATTTATTGGTTGTGTGTATACAACAGACTCAAGATCTAGCCCTTCTAATGCTTGTTATCCTTTTGTTTTAGGTGCTTTCACATTCATGGGATATTCTTCATTGTGTTATTCCTTATCAACATTGTAACATTCCAATAAATCATGGACAGTCATAATAGCTCTGTGTGCATCATAGACTGGTACAACCTCCATTGGCCCTTATTTTGAGAATACCTTAGTTTGAATATCCTGTAGCATTGCATCCATTTATGGAGATGCATGTTCAAATGTAAATGTGACCTAGAACCTCTAATTCAACTCATCTCAGTTGGTTGTTTGTCTATGCATTTCCATTTCCAAATACCAATTCTTCGAAATTGTATCCATTGTATGTATAAATATGTGTATCCATTCCTCCTTCGATGTTAAGTTCCATATGTTCCTGCACTGCTCCAAATGATCCACTAGGTCACTCTCCCCTATATACTTCTATGCAATATTTTCTACTTCAGTACCAAACCTCACTTGCACTATTCTTCTACACTGTGACTAGTCTTCCATTTCCTCTTTGTGTGCATTCCACCATTTGGATATAGTCGCTTTTAGGAAAACATATAGTGCCAACAACATTTTTTATTCAAGTACCTACAACTCAAATTCCTTTACAAACAAGGTTATATCAATCAATCCATCATACCTGGGAGAATCACATAACTTTGTCCCAATCCAATGCAAGGATGAGGTTATGCGTACACATCATCTAGTTGATACTTCATGCATCCTTTGTTTCCAATGCTCCATACCTTCCTCGAAATTTGATGCACACGAAATGATAATTTTCCAACTTAGCACACATATGCAGTGGGGTTAACATAATCGTCCATCCATTCAATCATGTTATACAAATTATCAATGTCATTCCCTCTTGCTAACTCTATGTATCCCTTTCCTTCTATTGGGTCCAATGATGCAGTAAATTACAAATCTTCGACTTCAAATATCATTTGTCTCCTCTTCAGATTAATGATCGCTTGATTATAAAAATCCCAATCAAGTCACGTCAGTGTTGGATATGGTTTACTATCATCCATGATCTCAATAACTTCAAAGTATACCACACTGTGTGTTGAGTCCATTTTTGTGCTTCCATTTTGCTCTATAAACCATACTTTTGCCTCTTTATTTATCCATTTTGCCTTCATCTCATTCCACATTTTCCATGAACAGCCTATGCAAGGTATATTTGTCATTCTTTAGCTTAAGAATTGAGTTTTCTAAATTTTAGCATTAAAATTGAAAATTTATCAGAAATTACGGGATTTGACCAAATCCCGTAAAAGCTTTGTGGTTTGTATACTTGCAGGACACCTGGGCGAAATATAACACTTGGGTCGTATTCCCTGATGTACAAGGATGGAGAATGAGCTATTATATTTGAAATCTAAGCCTTCTAGATGTCCGGTCAATGCTGGTCAAACAGGGCCTCTTCAGTAGAAAATGCCCTGTTTCAGCCTTAAATCTTGGACAGTTTTGGATTTCGTGGGATTTTGACCAAATATTGTGGATCTAAAGGAGGCATTCGACCCTCCTGGGATATTTTGGATCTAATCATGATATTTAGGAGACATTTTAGCATTTTGTGTTTTAAGACTCTTGTATAAATACTCTTAAGCTTAAACTAGTAAGACAATCTTGATATGAATGAAGAAACTTGAGAATTTGCACTCTTGAAGATCAGCTCTTTGTTTTTTTCATGTGAATTCTTATGATGATTTGAATGTTACTGGAGTCCTTTCTTAGCTGAAGTCAACTAAAGTGTACCAGGGAAGCATTGGAGGGCCCCCATTGTCAACTAGTACACTCGTTCCTTGTGTTCTTTTTCAAGTACATGTTTTAGATTAGATCTTGCTGTAGATGAGTTTTATATTGTGGTAGGTAGATGAATTTCATAGCTCATTTACATGCTTAATGTTTTCAAGCCTTACTCATATTGTGAATGATTTCTTGAATGAGAATTCAATGTGTAGTTTGACTTCAAGCATTAAGAAAGTTTTGAATGTTTTTTGAGTTATTTATGCTTTCAATACTTTGATTTGATTTGATGATAGTTGTTAATGAATGAATGAAAGAAGACAATGAATGGATCTCTTGAATAAGCGTTTTGTTCTTCTAACATTTGATAGGTCTTAAAACTAGTTCGAACATCTCTTGAATGCTAGTGTTTTTACTCTTTAGAAAAACAAGTGTTGATTACTATTATGAGATCTATGAAGATGACTTCTGAATAGAAGCTTAGCATCTCTTTCATATTCATCCTTAGAATGGGTTTTTGGTTTATCTCCATTAAAGATAAAAACTATCTCTAAATCCATATACTTTGGACGTGCCTCTAATTTTTACAAACAACAAATTGACAATCATTTGCACTCTAATTTACTTGGGTAGATTGGAGCTTAACATTTTGGCACCGTTGTCGGGGAGGCATATTTAGAGATATAAAAAAAAACATATATACTCATAAAAGAAAAAAACATAGCATAGAAGTGATTTTAAATTATGTTTCTTTATGTCTAAACTTAGGGATGATAAAGGTAGATTTTTAAAACAAAACCCCCCCAAAACTAATCCACCATCTGTAGGAGCAGGAACATCTACAACTAAATCTACCACACCAACTACTGGAAAGATTACTTTGGAAGAATTAGAAGAGAAACAACGTTCAGGACAAAGGTTAACTCTCATAGAAAGACAAGTTCTATTGGCTTATGAAGTAAAGAAGAAACAAACACAAACAAAAATATCTTCTGTAGGAAAGCAAAAAGAAAAACAAACTATTTTTGAACAAATAGGACAACCTCTTTTTCCAACAGAGATATCAGACTATACAACAGAAAACTTCTTTGAAATGTCAGAAGCTGATAGACAAGAAAGGGAGAGAATGGAAAGGGAACTAGAAAGGAAAAGAAATTAAGAAAGAGGAAGGAAAGAACGAGAAGATAGAGAATCGCATCGAGAAGAGGCAAGAGGAAATGATGAAGAAGAGGAGGAAGAACATACTACATTTGCATTTCCTATAGTTGACACACCAACCCTTTTAGGAGATGACATAAAAATGAAAAATATTCCACCCTTTGTTCTTCCAAATTTCTTTGGTTTGACTACTGAAGACCCTGATTCTTTTATGTTTGAATTTGACATCATTTGTAGAACATATGGATATACCAATGATGCTCAAAAACTTCATTTATTTCCTGCAAATTTGAAGGATATGCATTGAAATGGTTCATGGGTTTGCGAGAAGCAACCATAGTATACTGGGAAGACATGAAAAAGAAATTTCTTACTAAATATCACCCTTATTGTAATTCCAAAGACTCTAAAGAAGATATCTTTAAAATGACTCAAAGTGAAGATGAAATCTTAGAAGAATATATAGAAATATTTCTTTACAACATGCATAAATCTAAGCAATCTAATCTCCCCTTGGATGTCATTCGCACTATCTTTTTAAAAGGAATTTCAGATGAAAATTTGGAGGCTCTTAACTTAATGGGGGCAGGGGATATTTCTCACCTTCCTTTCCCAAAAATCATTGAATTATGTAAGAAATACTCAAGAGGAAAAGCTAAAAGAGGAATAGGACAAAGAGATATTGTGACAAAGTCAACAAAATCAATTTCCAATGGTGT
>ML793978.1:223450-236041 GCA_009831015.1 Picea engelmannii | reverse complement strand
TTGTCAACTTAGTAATTTTTCCATTAACTTTATTATTTAAATAATTTATTTTGTATTCACTTTGAATTATAGTACACTCATCACTTCACTTTATTATTTACCTTCTAAAAATCTCTTAAACCACTTTGACTACTTTGACCTTTCGGGGCTTCTAGATGACTCGTGAGGGTTCTCCAACTTCACATGTCCATAACTCTATTATCTCATACTTTTGTGAATCGAAAGTAACTTTATGACCTTGGTCACACATTTGACTCAGACTTATAAGATTATGTTTCATATCTTCTACTAGTAGAACATTTTCTGCCTTTGTATTCTTGTTCCCAATTCTGACTGTGTCTTTTCCAATGATTTTGGCCGAATCATCATTTTCGAAGGAGATTGATCCATATATTTCATTTTTTAATGTAAGAAACCTATCTCTATCACTTGCCGTGTGTTTTTAACAACCACAATCAACATACCAACCACTTTTCTTCTGCTTATCTTGTAGAGCGAGTGTGCATTCTTCATTGCTGTATTGATTCTGATTTCTTATCCATGTCCTTTTCTGAGGTTCCTGTCTATGATTGTTGTTGTTCTATTGTGGTTCTCTAGGAGGGATTTTCATTGTGAAATATTTGGCCATGTGTCCAAATTTGTTACACTTGTAGCATTCCACTTCAGTGCTCAATGATTCAAACATGTTGTAACTTCATCTCTGTGTTTCACTAGGCCTTCTTGGATAACCCTTTTGTGTATGACTTTCAATGTTGTTTATGTTCCTATTGTTAGCTCTGCAATTCACAACTTTACACCCAAAATTATTACATGCACAACATAAACCAAAAAATATAGTTTGATACCTGGGAGTTGCAGGTCTTCTGAAAGGAGGTGCTCTTATGAATCTTTCTTCTTCCTAAGACCTATCTATTTCTATTGGTTGTTGATTCTGAAATCTAAATCTTCTCAGTGGAGGAGTGTCCCTGTAAATTTCTCTGTAGACCTTCCTATCCCTTTTGATTGTTTATGCATAGCTTTTTGGATATGTTTCTTGTTCTATTGTTTTATAGCTTGATCTCTTTTCTATCTGATTGTATCCAAGACCAAACTTATCATGATTAGGCCTTAGACTACTGATATTTTCATTCAAAACTTTTGAATTGTTCTTCAGATTTTTCTTTTGAACATCCTTTCTTAATGTGACAATCTCTACTTCCAAATTTTCAATGATCTTGTCTCTTTCTTCTAGTTGTTCTTTGAGTGTTTTTTCAATTATTTTATCTTCTTAAATTTGAACCTTCAAATTTTTGATCATTTGTTCTAATTCCTGAGTGTATTCTTTCTTGTCTAGTTCCTCTTGTAGCTTCTTGTTTTTCCTCTTTTCTCTTCTGATAACTTCTATGGAAATCATCAATTCCTCTCAGTAGTCAACTTCTTCCTCTTCAATTTATTCTTCGGCTTCTTCATATTCTACTTCTAAGTCTTCTTTATCAAAGTCTTCTACTGCCATGAATAAAACCCTTTTTGTCTCACTATCACTGACTTCATCTTCATCTGATGATGAGATGTCTTCTTTGGTGCATAAGCTTTTCTTGAAAAATTTCTTTGTGGTTCTTTTGCCTTTGTATGTTTGTCTTCTTTTTTAGTCACCTTCATCATTTCTCTTTTTCTTATGAGGACATTTGTTAGCAAAATGACCAATACCATAAAAATTAAAACAAATTAAAGGAATCTTACCTTTATACCTATCGTTGGTTCCCTTGTTCAGTCTTCTGACAAAGTTGGCCACTTTTTCATCATCTTCTGAGATGTCACTATTGCTACTATGTTATTTTTCTTATTGCTTTCCCTTTTGCTTTGATCTTTTGGATGCTTTGAAGGCTACTTCTTTTACATCTGGATTTTCTTGTTCAGTTCTCATTTCATATGCTGTGAAGATTCCATGTAGTTCGTCCATGCTTATTGATTTTAGATATTCTCTTTCTTCTAGTGTTGATATCTTAGGGTCAAATATCATAGGAAGAGATTTTAGTACCTTTTGAACAATTACAGATTCTTGAATTTCTTCTCCCAATCCTATGATTTCATTTACTATTTCATCAACTCGTAAGAAGTAAGCTGCAATATTCTCATATTCCTTCATATTTATTTGTTCGAACTGACCTCTGTAAGTTTGAAACATTTCTTCTTTGACTTTTGAATCTCCTTCATAAATATTTCATTTTTTTCCCCAAATCTCTTTAGCGGATTTAAAATGTGAAACTTTGGTGAACATCGTTTCACCAAGACCATTCAAAAGTGAATTTGTGGCTTTGGAATTATTCTGACCAAGTTTCACTGCTTTGTCATTTGTTGGTGGAATTGTTGGTACTATGTATTCATCTACAATTGATTGCCAAATTTCATATCCCTCTTCCTGTATATATGTATTCATCCTTATGCTCCAAAATGCATAATTTTGTCATCAAACTGTGGTATTGCATTTTTATACAAGTTGTTTCTCTCCATTATCTACATTTCAATGGTTAAACTGATTTCTGAAGGAACCAACTCTGATACCAATTGTTGGATTACTAAGAGGGGGGGGTGAATCAGTAAGAGAGAAATTTAATCCTTTTTAACCATATAATATAAGTGTTATATAAATGTATCAGTATCATCCAATAAATGAAGAGTAAATAAGAAATGAACAATCATACACACACACTACACCAGTGTTTTACGTGAAAACCCAAAGAGGGAGAAAACCACATAATTATTTTTCTTATATGTCTTGAAGAATTACATTCATTGGAAGAACCAACTTCCTTTGTTTTCCAGCTGCAACTAGAAGGAGTCTCCAACACCCTAGTTTCTCAGGCTACAACTTGAGGGAATATCCAACTCTCCAATTCTCTGGCTACAACCAGAAGGAGGCTATAACACCCTTTGATCTCCAGCTACAACCGTAAGCTAGCTACAACCACCTGTTCTTTCCCTATCACACCACCCTGAAGTAGTAGTAGAATGATGGAAACAATGTCACACTATCACTGTGAGATATACCACTTTAAACCTGTACCAATAAACTTGAACCATGCATCAACCTGCACCATAAACAAGTGCATCAACCATGCACCAACTTGTACCAAACAACCTGTAATCAACCTGTACCATAAACAAGTGCATCCAACAATGTACACAGTATGTACCAATCATGTATCAACTACTCATCAACTGTGACTCATCAATATGTACCAACATCATCAACTATACACCTCATGTATGTGGCCACTCATCAACTACTTGTCTCATCCATGTACCCAACATGTACCTCAACCAAAAGCCCTCATCAATTTCATCATCCAAATATTATTTACAACTCTATAATAGACTTGGTGTATATGATCACATACCTGCAAACCTTCCTTAACTTTAACAACAAGAGACTATCATTTTCATCAAACTTTTCTTTAGACTCACATGACTAGTTTTGGATTAGTCAACAAACCTAACTTGAAATAATCATAACTATGTGCCTGTAATGAATAAAGATCTGAAAATAGTACATAATACTCTTCAATGTGTTTTATGCAATTCCTCCAGGTGTCACTACTTGGAACCTCTCAAAAGAGGAGTTATAGCAAAAATGGCATAGCTTGTTGAATTATGGCTTATTCTAGAGAGCGAACTTGTAGAGAATGCCCCGCACATAATATTTGTTTTATGGATCTAAAATTTTTACATAGAATACTAAAGACTATAATATAACCAATACATTTTTTCTTACTTAATTTGGATATGTTATGAATAATTTATGACGTTTTTACCCGAAACACCTTTTTTAGACTAGTTTCAGGTCTAGCCACAAACCCTATTTTCCACAAAGTGTAACTCCAAAATTACAATGAGCCAAAAGATGAAATTCATACCACATCTACTATGATATGTTTTGAAAATGGCCTATCAATTTCATGGTCTGAGTCATTCTAGAAACAATGTTATTGAGAAAATAGTGAGATGACCTGTAAATACCATACCTTAGAAAGCATCATCAAAAACATTTATCCTCCCATGAATTTCGGCCTTATTTACTTCACCTTCTCTCTGAAATTCGGCTTAGATATCCTTTGGTTACCTCAGTCTCCTGTAAATATTCAATATGCTCAAGTGTGATGTAAAATGAGAGAGATTTGTCTCTTATTTATACTTTCATGTAGCTTCCTCAAGGGGTTACCTTTTAACCATCTTAACCCACTTTCCTTATTTTACGGTTAACCAACTTCTAACCACTTGTCCAATTAGTAATTTATCCATTAAATTTATTATTTAAATAATTTATTTTGTATCCACTTAGACTTAAAGTACACTTCACTTTACCTCAAGGGGTTACCTTCTAACCATCTTAAACCACTTTCCTTATTTTAGGGCTAACCCACTTCTAACCACTTGTCAACTTAGTAATTTATCCATTAACTTTATTATTTAAATAATTTATTTTTTATTCACTTTGAATTATAGTACACTCATCACTTCACTTTATTATTTACCTTCTAAAAATCGCTTAAACCACTTTGACTACTTTGACCTTTTGGGGCTTCTAGATGACTCGTGAGGGTTCTCCAACTTCACATGGCCATAACTCTCTAACTGTGAGGATTTATGTGACATTCCACATACCAATGGAAATGGAATGACATGTAGTATCCATATAGAATAGTATTACCTACAAATATATCAAAACTCATATTGTTATCCATTAAACAAACTTTGGTCCATTACCCAAACCTAGGTTCTCCAACTTCCTTCAAGGGTTGACATCAATGAAAACCAACCTTAATAAACATGTGAATCCTTTTATATTTAGCACATCAGGCTGTCATCCTTCCTTTTTGCCCTCTTTCTTCTCTTTCTTTATTATATTCTTTATTCCTTTTCTTTATTCCTCTGTTTTGTTCCTCTGCTTTGTATGTTGTTTCTGCACATTGTACTATTGAATGTTCCTTAGTTTCTCATGCCTAAGCCTACCTTGTCTTCCTTCTTCTTATTCTTCTTCGGTGCACCTTTTCCATACTTATTATTTTCATGAATACTATTTCCACAAAGCATGTGCACCTAGCATTGATAACTAGGGAATTTGGGGGATTACCATCCCATTTGAATGGTGGGTAGCCCTAAGAAGAAACCCAATGAAATTGGATCCTTAAGAGTCAAGAAATGTTTGGGCTTGCTCTAGAATCATCCTTTGGATAATCCATGCAAATCCTAGATTCACCCCATTTGAATGGTGGGTATCCCTAAGAAGCAACCCAATGACATTGCATCCTTAAGACTGAAGGAATGTTTGGGATTTCTCTAGACTCGCCCTTGGGAAAATCCATGGAAATCCTAGATTCAATGCTTTTTAATGGTGGGTATCCCCAAGAAGTAGCCCAATGGAATTGGATCCTTAAGATTCAAACCATGTTTGGGATTTTTCTAGACTCATCCTTGGGAAAATCTATGCAAATCCTAGCTTCACTCCACTCTTTGTAGTTGAGAGAATTTAGAGATCAGGATAATCCATGGAAAGCCTAACTTCACTCCACTCTTTGTAGTCGAGAAAATTTAGGGATAATCCCACAAGGTAGAAAGGATATAATGTGGCATGGTGTCACATGGAAACAAGATGACTCAAAAAACATGTGGTAGATCAAAATAGTGACATAGGGATCCAATTACCGATGTTCTAATTAGAAGGTGACCTATTAGGTGTGATTTTGTAATGTCCCCTTCCAATTGATCATGACAAAGGATGACTCAATAGCCTATACAACTCATGTAAGATATAGTCAACAAGGAAAAAATGGAGTCAAGGAAGTTTATTTGGTGTCACTAGGTTAAAAGAATGACAAATCCTAAAGTGACATTAAATAAAATAAATAATTATATTTAAATGAAATTGGAGAGAAAATAAAGTGAGGGTTTGATTTGGTCAAAAAAGGGAAATATTGAGAAGGCCCAGAGGAAGGCTAAATAAAGGGGTAACCCTTCTCTTTGAAATTATGATTTGTTGAAATATTGATTGGTTCTCTTGGAGCCATTGTTTCTTTGTGGTTTAGAAAAACCCTTCCACTACTTCAATCTAGTTTAGGTAGTGCAATACCCACCCTAGCCAGAAAAGAAAGGAGTCCATACATGAATACCATTGGTGCTTCACTTGGGATTTTTTCTTATAGTTGGAGGGATATCGAAGTACGCAGAAGGTTTATGAAATTTTTGAATGAGGTTGAGCCTAGACATTTGCAAGTCTTAGGAGATTTTGGAGAAATCGGGGTTGAAGGCATCCCCATGGGTCAAGTAAAGGGTGTCATGTGAGGCCCCGCTAAAAAACTGGCTTTATCCTGTGAAGACCTCTATGATTGGGGTTTTGCAATGGTCGTTTGGATTTTTACGATGAGGGTTACAGGAGTGGATATTTTGCAGTGGATTCAAGATGATCACGATGACATTCTACATTTTTTTTTTCTTTGTGTGTGATAACTTATTGTGAAACTGTTGTTGCATCCAATAGAGATATGTGAGGTTAGTGTTTGGTCTAGCTGTTGTTACAACCAACATAGATTTGTATTGTTGTGAGTTTTGAAGATTTGATCCATAATAAAATTCCATGATCATATCTTCCATTTTCTGTACTTGCAATGTGTTTTGATAAGATGTATACTATAAGTTTATATGCAAATTTCTTGTCATAAGTAACCAACCAGCTCAAAACATTGTTTGCAAAGTATTTGATTAAAATAATAATCTTGAAACACATTATCCTATCTTGCTATCATTGGGGAAATTACATATGTAGCATGGACATAACAACAAGGAGCCAAAACATATGCATGGTAGGAGAGAGACAAGGGGGATATCCCAGATGTTACAAGGAAAATCTCTCTATGGCTAGGGTAAACCACAACAGAAGGATGTGACTGTAGAAATCAACTCTATCACAAATGTATGCTATATAAACTAGTGTGTGAGCGAGATAAGAAAGGGACCTACCTTGTCTAGATGTTTGATGATGTCCATCGTTGAGCACTTTGACCGAAATATTTATGCCTGCAACAAGTTCTCAAAAAACAAGCAGAGAAAGCATATAGTGATAATATAAAAGGTTAGCACATTAGATAGTATAATCCATTAATATACAAAACAAACATGCCCATGGATAATAACTCATATATTTGCAAGATATCAATTGGATGGGAAGAGAGTATTTCTATTAATAAATGATCAACATAAGTGAAAATATTATAGACATCCATGTCGACACGGTTTGGAACCAAGAAACCAAGTTCCTTCCAGCTAGGCCTCCACCACTTCAATCATCCACCAAAGGCAAGATCATAGAAGGGAGACAATGAGGATCTCCATTAATAAGGGAAGAGCTTGGGGTTGAACACTATGTTCAGACTTAAAGGACAAAGGGATGCAGACTCAACATGAAGTGATAATTTATCCAGAGTAACTTTGCTCTCAAAGTTGAATTCCATCCTTTTCCATAACTTAGAATTGGCCTCTTTATAGCCTTCAAAATGCAACTGAAGGTTCGAGTCAGTATATGGAAGGCCAAGGATCATAGATATCCTATCGTGACATGGAAACCTGACATTTAATTTTGATTTTCTAGCACAAATATCGATGTACGCAGGCTATAGTGGAGCAGTCTTCATATACACTTTCTGTATAAGGTGCAAGATGCGTACAAGTGGAAAAAATTGTATTTTTGTCTTTGGATTTTGTCAACAGGGAAGATAAGTCTACATAGGGAAATGGAATAAGGCCCTCTCTGCAAGATTGCATAGGGTGAGACAAATATTTCTCTAACACCAAACTTATTGCTTGAATACAATAGGAAATAATTTTCCAATATAGTCACCAAGGTGTTGTTTCACATGATCAATGTTGTATAAATCATTCGAGAGAATATCCAATGGTTGAGATTTGACATGGGTGTGAATCGATGGTACTTTTAGTGTGATATTTAATGAGCTATAAATTGGGTTGTGGAATACCATTTTGGATGAATTAAGGCTCATTGGAAAAGGAATGAGAAACAAAACACATTGGAGGGTGTATCCATGATAGTAGGAAAAATCATAGTGTGTCATGTGCCCAAAAGTAGAAATATTTAATGTTTAATGAAAATATAGTTTGATGTGTCTTGCTCAATGTTGCTTAATAGGTTGTTTAAAGAGTACATAGGAATGTCGTATGCATTTATTACAGATTATGGAGCCACCCATGAGAATGCACGGTTACTATAATTAACCAAAATGGGAGAATCAAAGGTATAGCTAGCAATAATGAAAGGAACTGGTTTCAAGGAAGTGGAAATTTTCTTCTTAAAACTAAATGGTTTAGCAATGAAGATCAAAATTCATTGTATTAATGGGATCTTAGATCAATGTATCATGTTGTGGTTGTTGATAAAATAGGGTTTGAATTGAATAATGACCATCTATGACTTTATCATAAATTATATATTATAAGTTGCATTGTTGTAATGTGAATGGATATTTTTGACATGGTCATACATGATTACATTGTACATGTAATACAGTTGGCTTAGGTTGATGGATAGTTGGTATGGATTGTTGGTTTTCATTGATTTCAACCATTGGAGAGTGATATTGTAGATTTATATCAACCCTTAGTGATTGATTTCAACCCTTGGAGAAAGTCTGGTAGCGAATTCTGGTAGAAGAAAGGTTTGAGTAATGGACCCAAGTTTGTGTCATGTATAATGGTATGATTTTTAATATATTTTAAGGTAATACTATTCTATATGTATATTACATATCATTCCAATTCCGGTGGTATATGGAACGTCACATAACTGCTCATGGTTAGAGATTTATGGCCATGAGAAGTTGAAGAACCCAAGTTTGGGTAATGGACACAAGTTTGTTTTATGGATAATGGTATGGGTTTTGATATATTTAAAGTCACAAATATTATATATGGATAGTAAATTTCATTTCATTTCCATTGGTATGTGGAATGTCACATAACTCCTCAAGGTTAGAGAGTTATGACCATGTGAAGTTGGAGAATCCTCATGAGTCATCTAGACGCCCCAAAAGGTCAAAGTAGTCAAAGTGTTTTAATACATTTTAGAAGTTAAATAATAAAGTGAATTGATGAGCATACTATAAGTCAAAAAGGAAAAAATGGAGTCAAGGAAGTTTATTTGGTGTCACTAGGTTAAAAGAATAACAAATCCTAAAGTGACATGAAATAAAATAAATAGTTATATTTAAATGAAATTGGAGAGAAAATAAAGTGAGGGTTTGATTTGGTCAAAAAGGGAAATATTGAGAAGGCCCGAAGGAAGGCTAAATAAAGGGGTAACCCTTCTCTTTGGAATTATGATTTGTTGAAATCTTGATTGGTTCTCTTGGAGCCATTGTTTCTTTGTGGTTTAGAAAAACCCTTCCACTACTGCAATCTAGTTTAGGTGGTGCAATACCTACCCTAGCCACAAAAGAAAGGAGTCCATACATGAATACCATTGGTGCTTCACTTGGGATTTTTCTTATAGTTGGAGGGATATCGAAGTACACAGAAGGTTTACGAAATTTTTGAATGAGGTTGAGCCTAGACATTTGCATGTCTTAGGAGAGTTTGGAGAAATCGGGGTTGAAGGCATCCCCATGGTTCAAGTAAAGGGTGTCATGTGAGGCCCTGTTAGACAAATCGCTTTGTCTTGTGAACAACTCTATGATTTGGGTTGTGCAATGGTCGTTTGGATTTGTACGATGAGGGTTACAGGAGTGGATATTTTGCAGTGGATTCAGGATGATCATGATGACATTCTAGGTTTTGTTTTTCTTTGTGTGTGATACTGATTGTGAAACTGTTGTTGCATACAATAGAGATATGTGAGGTTAGTGTTTGGTCCAGTTGTTGTTACAACCAACATAGATTTGTGTTGTTGTGAGTTTTGAAGATTTGATCCATAATAAAATGCCATGATCATATCTTCCATTTCTTGTACTTCCAATGTGTTTTGATAAGATGTATACAAAAATTTATATGCAAATTGCTTGTCATAAGTAACCAACAAACTCAAAACATTGTTTGCAAACTATTTGATTAAAATAATCATATTGAAAAACATTATCCTAGCCTACTATAATTGGGGACATTACATATGTAGCATGGACGTAACAACAAGGAGCCAAAACATATGCATGGGAGGAGAGAGACAAGGGGGATATCCCAGATGTTATGAGGAAAATCTCTCTATGGCTAGGGTAAACCACAACAGAAGGATGTGACTACAAAAATCACCTCTATCCCAAAATTATGCTATATAAACCAATGTGTGAGCGAGATAATAAAGGGACCTACCTTGTCCAAATGTTTGATGATGTCCACCATTGAGCACTTTGACCCAAAGTTTTATGCCCCCAACAAGTTCTCAACAAACAAGAAGAGAAGGCATATAGTGATAATATAAAAGGTTAGCACATTAGATAGCATAATCCATTAATATACAAAACAAGCATGCCCATGGATAATAACTCATATATTTGCAAGATATCAATTGGACGAGAAGAGAGTATTTTTATTAATAAATGATCAGCATAAGTGAAAATATTATCGACTTCCCTGTCGACATGGTTTGGAACCAATAAACCAAGTTCCTTCCAACTAGGCCTCCACCACTTCAATCCTCCACTAAAGGAAAGATCATAGAAGGGAGACAATGAGGATCTCCATTAATAAGGAAAGAGCTTGGGGATGAACACTATGTTCAGACTTAAAGGAAAAAGGAACGCAGACTCAATATGAAGTGATAATTTCTCCAGAGTAACTTTGCTCTCAAAGTTGAATTCCTTCCTTTTCCATAACTCAGAATTGGCCTCTTTATAGCCTTCAAAATGCAACTGAAGGTCTGAGTCAGTATATGGAATGCCAAGGATCATATATATCCTATCATGACATGGAAACCTGACATTTAATTTTGATTTTTTGGCACAAATATCGATGTACATGGACTATAGTGGAGAAGCCTGCATATACGCTTTTTGTATAAGGTGCAAGATGTGTACAGGGGGAAAAATTTGTATTTTTGTCTCTGGATTTTGTTAACAGGGAAGATAAGTGTACATAGGGAAATGGAATAAGGCCCTCTCTGCAAGATTGCATAGGGTGAGGCAAATCTTTATCTAACACAAAACTTATTTCTTGAATACAATAGGAAATAATTTTCCAATATAGTCACCAAGGTGTTGTTTCACATGATCAATGTTGTATAAATCATTCGAGAGAATATCCAATGGTTGAGATTTGACATGGGTGTGAATCAATGGTACTTTTAGCGTGATATTTAATGAGCTATAACTTGGGTTGTGGATCACCATTTTGGATGAATTAAGGCTCATTAGAAAGGGAATGAGAAACACAACACATTGGAGGGTGTCTCCATGATAGTAGGAAAAATCATTGTGTGTCATGTGCCCAAAAGTAGAAGTATTTAATGTTTAATGAAAATCTAGTTTGATGTGTCTTCCTCAATGTTGCTCAATAGGTTGTTTAAAGAGTACATAGGATTTTTGTATGTATTTATTACAGATTATGGAGCCACCCATGAGAATGCACAGTTACTATAATTAACCAAAATGGGATATTCAAAGGTATAGCTTGCAATAATGAAAGGAATTGGTTTCAAGGAAGTGGAAATTTTCTTTTTAAAACTAAATGGTTTAGCAATGAAGATCAAAATTCATTGAATTAATGGGATCTTAGATCAATGTATCATGTTGTGGTCGATGAGAAAATAGGGTTTGAATTGAATAATGACCATCTATGACTTTATCATAAATTATATATTATAAGTTACATTGTTGTAATGTGAATGGATATTTTTGACATGGTCATACATGATTACTTTGTACATGTCATACAGTTGGCTTAGGTTGATGGATAGTTGGTATGGATTGTTGGTTTTCATTGATTTCAACCATTGGAGAGTGATATTGTATATTTATATCAACCCTTAGTGATTGATTTCAACCCTTGGAGAAAGTCCGGTAGTGAATTTTGGTAGCACAAAGGTTTGGGTAATGGACCCAAGTTTGTTTCATGTATAATGGTATGATTTTTAATATATTTTAAGGTAATACTATTCTATATGTATATTACATGTCATTCCATTTCCGGTGTTATGTGGAATTCCACATAACTCCTCATGGTTAGAGAGTTATGGCCATGAGAAGTTGGAGAACCCAGGTTTGGGTAATGGACACAAGTTTGTTTTATGGATAATGGTATGGGTTTTGATATATTTGAAGTCACGAATATTATATATGGATAGTAAATTTAAATTCATTTTCATTGGTATGTGGCACATCACATAACTCCTCACGGTTAGAGAGTTATGGCCATGTGAAGTTGGAGAATCCTTATGAGTCATCTAGATGCCCCAAAAGGTCAAAGTAGTCAAAGTGGTTTAAGAGATTTTAGAAGGTAAATAATAAAGTGAAGTGATGAGTGTACTATAATTCAAATTGAATACAAAATAAATGATTTAAATAATAAAGTTAATGGAGAAATTACTAAGTTGACAAGTGGTTAGAAGTGGGTTAGCCC
>ML793978.1:208014-221087 GCA_009831015.1 Picea engelmannii | reverse complement strand
GAAGGAATTGAAGAAGAATAAAAAAATAGCAATGGATTTCATCTGGGAAGGATTACCTAATCCAGTAAGAGAAAAGGTTGGTAAATGTTCATCAACAAAAGAACTTTGGGATAAGTTACATGACATATATTCTTCACCCATCATAGATTCAGAAAATGTCAAAGAAGAGGCAGATACAAATCAAGAAGAATTATGTTCACAATGTCAAACATATTGAGAAGATGAAGAATATATAATCACCAGAGGTATGTTTTTTTTCTCTAATTATGAAAAACATGGACATATTGAAATAGAATGCCATGAAAGAAATGAGACAAAAAAACAAATTGAAAAAGAAGACAATTATGAGGCAGAATTGATTAGTGCTTTAGATGAACTAAGAGAAGAAAACAAGTCACTCAAGAAAGAATTGATGAAACAAAAGGAAAGTGTTCACATTTTTGAAGAAGCCCAACAGGTCATAGAGAACTTAAGAAGTCAGCTAGAAGAAGCCAGAAAGATCGAAGAAAATATTGAATATCAAAAGAAATGTTTGGAAGCCAACATAGCAGCACAAAAGGAAGAAGCAGAAATGAGAGAGAATATATTGGCAGATCATCTTAAGAAAATAACTAATGATATAAACTAGCTTGAGGCAGAGTTTGTTCAAGAAGAGAAAGGACTTGAAGAAGAAACAATTACATTAAAAATTCATCTTGAAGAAGCGAAAATAACAAAAGAAGCCATGAAGTCTCAGATAATGAAGAAAGAAGAAGACATTGAGAATATTGAAGAAGAAGTTGTGACATTGATAAGTAAAATCGTCAAGCTCAACAGGAACATTGAAGAGACATAAACATCCACATCAGGTATAGATAATGAAGAGAAGCACTCTAGGTTGCTAGAAAAGAAGAATGAAGAAAATATAAAGAGTTATGCAGAAGTACTGAAAGGAAGGAATCATGGTCAACCAGAATCTAAGAAAACTATTGAAGATACATCTTCAAGAAGACCATCCATGTTCAAGACACAAAAAATCTTCAATCATGATCATGATCAGTCAAGGAAAAAATTTAGAAGAACTACGCCACAAAGAAGATCATTCACTCCTAGGTATGAAAATTTATTTTATGGTTATTGTTTTTATTGTACTAACTTTGGACATAAGGTTGCAGATTGCAGGGATTATAAAAGAAATCTTCAATCAAGAAGTACCTATGTGATCACACATAACATTGAGTGTTACAAATTTCATAACTATGGACACATAGTCAGTGATTGTAGAAGCATGATTGATACTTCCATGAAAGAGAATACAGATATCATATATGAGAAAGTATGGATAAGAAAACAAGAAGAACAGGTGAACAAAGACCGGGTACCAAAGAACACAAGATTGGAAATAAAATGAGATGAAGAAGATTCTACAGAGAAAAAGAAAGATGTCAGATACACAAAGGTTTGGAAAATAACTGAAAGAAAGGAATGACAGGTGAAATAAGGAATAGGTTCAAGAGATTGTACTTTCAGGCATTGTAGTGAAAGATGAATCCAAAGACAAAAAGAAAAAAGTCAAAGCTCAGAGAGATAATGAATCTACCAATGAAGATGATGATGAATACACATCAGAGTAGGAATTTTTCTAATCCATATAACTTAGAGACTCCGAAGTAATATGAGTATTAGACAGGGGGAGTCTATGCGATAGTTGTGATAGACCAAAGAAACATCCTTCAAGTAGCTTGTAGAGTTTGAGAAGATAGATTCATAGGAATCAGTTAGCAAAAGTACAGTTTGATAGATTAATCAAGACTTCATGATAGTATAATGATAAATGGGTTAGCATTATGGACAGTTGTGCAAGTAGATTCTTGGAAAGTATAGACAAAGATGGATTTGCAGGAACACTTAGTAGGTTTGGATAGATATATGACAGTGGACGAGAGTATGGATTCATAGATTGATTCAAATAGTGTTTCAGAGACAAAGGGACAATATCATAATGGATGATAATTACACAGGAAATGGCTCAAACAATACTAATGGATTCCAAATTGATAGATATTTTTTGGACACATGCAGTGCATACATCTATTCACATTCAAAACAAAGTAATTCTCAAAAATAACAATGAACAAAAATCCCTACGAACTATGGAAAGGAAGCGCAGACAACAACCTCTACATCAAGGTAACTCAAGGTAATATTTTATTAATTGAAATTTATGTTGATGATATTGTTTTGGAAGTACTAATGATAGTTTAAGCCAGAAATTTGCAAAGGATATGCATAATGAATTAGAAATGTCATTACTTGGAGAACTATCTTTTTTTTGGGTCTTCAAATATGTCAAAGAAACCAAGGAATTTTTATTTCTCAAACTAAGTATATCAGAGAAATGATAAATAGGTTCGGAATGGAAGATTGCAAACCAGTTACCACTCCTATGCAAACCAGTTGCAAGTTGAGCAAAGATTATTATTCAAAGTCTACAAACCAAAGGAAATACAGGTCAATTATTTGTATCTTACTATATGTGATAGCATCCAGACCGGATGTAATGCAGGCAGTTGGATAGGTGGCACAATTTCAAGCAGCACCAAAGGAATCACATGTATTAGCAGTGAAGAGAATTTTTCAGATATATCAAAGGAATAGAAGAGTTTCGATTATGGTATCCAAAAGGAAATGATATATCACTTATTTCCTACATAGATGCAAATTGGGCAGGTTTCATTGATGACTGACAAAGCACCAGTGGAGCAACATTCTACTTGGGTGAGTGTTTAGTATCTTGGCTAAGCAAGAAACAATCATCAATATCCTTATCCACAGTTGAAGCAGAGTATATTGCAACAACAATATGCTGTACACAAGTTCTATGGATGAAACAAACTTTGAAAGATATACATGTTGAGTATGATGAGCCAATTCCAATCTATTGTGATAATACAAGTGCCATCAGTATCTCAAAAAACCTAGTGATGCACTCCAATATGAAGCACATTCCAATCAAGTATCGCTTTCTATGGGAATAGGTTGTAGACAAGAAAATCAGAGTTGAATATGTGGGAACAAAAGAACAAGTGGCATACATCTTTACAAAATCGCTTCCACGGGAAGCCCTTGAGCATCTTCGCCAAAGCCTAGGAGTAATTTCTATTGGATCATGTTGTCATGGATGCTAATGGTTTGATTGATTGATTGATGTAATTGATTGATGTCATTAATTGATGTCAAGTGATGGATTAATGGATAAGCTTGATTGGTTGTTGAGTTTTCATTGTATATGATGAATTCTCCTTGATGAGAATGATAGATGTCAAGTGGAAACCAATCGATGAAGATGGATCAATGAATTGTGCATAGTTGATGTATATGATGCAGTGGTGAATTGATGCAAAGATGAATCATTATTGTCTTATCATGATTGATAAGGTGAAAAAATGGATGAACTCAAAAGTGGTCCCCTTATGGTGAAATCCCTCACGGGAAGATGCTTTGTGGATTGAGTTATCCTAGAAGAATGGTTGGAGGACCCATGCTTGTATATGAAATAATGTGATGAAGATCAATGAAGTTGTTGGCTAAACCATCCTAGATGGATAGTGCTTGTCATGCCATTTTTGGTGGTATGTGGAATATCACATAACTCCTCACAGATTGAGAGTTGTGGCTCTACACAGTTGAAGGAGCCCCATATGAAGGCTTGAAGCCCCCAAGGTCAAAGAAGTCAAAGTGACCTAAAAGAAGAAATCATTATTTAAATAATAAAGAAAAGTGAAAAAATCAAGAAAGATTATTTAAATGATAAAATAAGGTGACAAAATCAAGAAGGAATATATAAATGATAAATATTGGAGAACTTTCTATTTATAGAAAGTAGTTAACCCTAAAATAAGGAAAATAGGTTGAGTGACTTAGAATTGGGTAAATTAATATAAAAATGGGTTAAGTGACCTAGAGGATGAAAGTATAAATAATATAGCTATGGTCTCTTGTAAATCATCATTTTGTGGATCAATGGAGAGCTTCTTGTGAATATCTTTTGGAGTATTGATGGAGATCTTCTTGTGAGAGCATCTTATTGGTGTGGATATCTTGAGCATCATTGAAGATATACTCTAAGGAAGAGAGCAAGAGGAGGATCTCATGGATGCATCAAAGTTTCGGCAATGTCGGAGATCTTGACGAAAAAATTCTTGGAGCTTCAGAAACCTTAGTTTCTAAGCTATACGCGGGTTGTCTGTGTATAAGGTGCATATGCATTGAAGGTATGTTATCCACAAATTTGGTCATGGTGATGATTTCATGATGATGTCATGATTATGGAAAATCAAGCTCTTTACCAAGAACACTTTCCTGAGAAAAGTTACAGTTGTCTTCTTCCACAAATCACATTTTGAAACATGTTCGCGGGCTACTTATATATTCTCCTACGAGAATGCCTGATTCTCGCAGGCCACCTTAAGCTGGGGTGTGAACTTCTCACACTGTACTCATTGTTAGGGTGAGAACATGCTCTTAAAATGGAAAAAGATAAAAATCTTGAACCTTCTAGAAGGATGAGTTTGCTTTCGAATGGTTATTCAAGTGTTGGCATTCCAGATATCTTGGGATCATTCCCTATCCAAGTAACTAATCTATATTCTCCTATATATTGAGGAGATTTCTCATGGAAAGGGTTAATAAGAAGTTAAGCAAACTATCAAGAGAGTGATTGGAGAATTAGTGCAAGACTGTATGGAGGACTGATGCTACAGCAACAAGAGACAACAGCAAGGTCATCATATGTGGTTGATTTTCTTCATGCATGAGCAAGTGTGTGTGTCAGAGCTAAGAGCCATCAAAAGGAGACCTACGACATCAAGGCTCAGGTTGTAAGTTTCACTTTCAATTGATTCAATACAATAATATGTCCCTTTCCCATAAAGATGATGTCACTTTATTACATAATTCCTTGATCATATGTATAGACTAGCTATTGAATATATAAATTTGTCTTTACTTCGATTGGTTCGTTTTGTTGTGATCTGAACGGGACGAGAGCATTGGAGTAAAGCTTGGAACAATAGAGATCTAAGGAAAGCATTCATAAGGTATGTCCATGATCCTCATCTCTCAGTTCATTCAATAGTCTAGGTCTAGGGAAAGTGTATTATTCTGTCCTGTTTTGTTCTAGATACCAGGTGGATCTAGGGAGATCAGTTTGTGTCCACACTCACGGATTTATCCTATAACAAGGTATACATGGGATGACTCTGTACATGGAGCATATAGTGGATAAAATCATGGAGATTTGTGTTTGAGCTGGTGCCAAGCTCTTGGATGATGAGGCAGGTTCCAAATCTACATTCTATGGGCTCGGATCTATCACTGAGACACTGGTATGGTTACATTATTGTCTTGATGGATACTATTGGTTGATTTGTTGTGAATGCTTAGGGAATTATTGGTATGGATTCTATGATATGGTTCAGTTTGGATGATTTAGTTGATGGAGTGATCAGAACTCTTATGATTCAATGGTGACATGATTGCTATGGTATACTAGTTGTTTATACATGATTGATATAACATTCATATTAATTTTTTGTGGAGCATGAGCAAGCTATTGGAGAGCTTGGATGTGTTGTGACTAGCTGGTGGTCAGATTGGATAGTCAAAGACAGAAGAGAATGATGTATTGATTGCAGAGAATATGAGTTGATCTTGAAGGACAAATCCTAACATCTCAGAAGGTATGCACAGGTTGTTGTATACACTGACTGCATGCATATGCGAGCTGTAGTGAGCCAGGGTGCATGCACACGGTGGCTGCACTACTGGCAGGTCGCATACCTGTTGACAGATTGATATCTATTGAGGATTTTTGCATCATCTGTAACGACCCTTCTTAAATAGGTGTATATGATAATTAATTATAATTAATTTAATAATATAACTGTCCTAAAAGATTATCTAAACCTTAATTATTTCTTAAAATAAAATTTACTAATTAATTATTATTAATTAGTTATTCATGAGTGTCAATGATTAATTTAAGTATTAATTAATTCATTAATAAATAAGGTAAAGAAATAAAAGGAGGATAATAAACTATATTGATAAATTAAGTTACGTATCCAACAAGGGATACCATATTAAATACATGAGGATAAAATAATAAAGGAGGGATAAGGGGCATTAACGGCAGGAGGATAAGAAGGTAATAAATGGATTAGGTAGGGAGAAAAGGAGGGGGAAGTCAGTGAAGGAGGGATAAGGAAGGAAAGGATTTTGATGGGAGGGCTTTCTACGGGAAGTGGGGGATGGATTTTGGGAGCTCTAAGTATTGCAGAGAGAAGTGAAATTTTGGGAGTGAGATTGTATCAGTGCACTGGGGTTGCTGAGGGGTTTTGGGCACAGGGGCTAGGATATCCATTGATATCCTGGAGCTAGGAAGTTACCTAGTTGGTAGGGAGGAAATAGGTTTTTGGAAGTGTTTTGCAGAAGCGGTCAAGGAGGAAAGCGACGGACAAACGAAGGTTATTAGCATCAGGTTTAGGTAATTCAAATTTTGCAATTGTTTTAATCAGTTATTAAATTTGTTATATGTTGTTAAATTTAAGTTAACAAAGTTATTATTATGAAGAATTTTATTATGTATGAAGTTTAATAAATAAATTGATGTTTTTAATCTCTTCGGCCCCTACATTTGGTATCAGAGCATCTTAGTTTAAAATATGGGCCTATGGGCCAAGTTCCCAGCTCCAAGCTCTAGATCCAGTCCCGCCTAACCTGCAAACCAAACCAAACGCAAAAGTTTTAAAACAAATAAAATAAATAAATAAATAAATGCATTGAAAAATCTGAGAGTAGCACTATGTATGGAAACTATAAAATTAGAACTTGTGACTTAGAAGATTAAAGAAAAACTTTAAAGGGATGTACTAAAAAAAAAAATTAAAGCAAAGCTTTAAAGAAAGGTGCATTAGTTGTTAGAAAATTACAACTGTTTAGTAAAATAAATTTAAATGGATACATGTAGGCCAGTGACTCTGACAATTGTAAAAAAAAAACAAAACAAAACAAAAAACACTACCATTTGTAACTATTTGAGTACCAAATATCTATCTCAATTTGGTAATTTTTAGGTATTTATAATCAGAAATTTTTTTAAGGGAATGACAAAAAAAAATATTAAACAAATATATTTGTAAATTTTTTTTTATATATATAAATGTTATGATTACTATCAAACCACTGATTACTTGCAATACAATACAAAAAATCAATGAACTCTATCGATAAAACCTTCAAAATATAATCATGATTTACACATACCTCATCAATTTCAGAGTCATGGCACAGAGAGAATTGACCATCTGAATTGAAGCTAGAACCTGTAACAGGGTCTCAAGGGAGTGTAAGTTATGAATGTTTGTATTTGACTTGAGGGGTGCTTCTCTAGAAATATCTATTGCTAAAGCTTCCTAGATATCTAGGTAGACACCCAGTGTCATTGTCTGTCATATTTGATTTGAGGGATACTTCTCGGGAAATAATATTGATAGATCTTCCTAGTAGGCACCCAATGTCACTTTTGACTTAGTGTAAACTTCTTATTCTGCGAGGAAATAGGCATGCCATTGATTAGTTCCTATTTGCAGTGTGAAATTTCAGTTTCTAAAGCAAGTTTGCAAGATAGTTCAATTTCTTTACACCTATGTTGCCAGGAATGGGAAAAAAGAAACAAAACATAAAATGGGGAAGGAATGAGAAATGGGGCTAAAAGGATCCAAGGCATAAGGAACGTGAACCTCCACCCCTCCCAGTGTGTATTATGCATATAAAATTGATTAGTAATGTACTATTGTCATATCATGAAGAGAATGGGAACAAGAGCAGGGCGAAACGAGTCTCGTGGACAGGTTTCTGATCACAAAATTTATACCCACATATAATAGTTAAATAGAATAAACCAATCAGGCCCACAGAGCAGTTAGAGTTATAAACAAGACCGCGAATGTTAGAATACATTTGATGTTTGCGTCTTTCATATTAAGTCGTATATTTAGATAAGACAAATGAAACATGCCCAACGTTTATATCTGCTAAATTGAATTTGTATAAAACATTTATATGTGCTAAACAGAATTTGTACCTCTAAGGAAGATAAGTTGTTGTTGTTGATGTCAAGATGTGACAGCTTCTTGCAAGCATCAAGCCCTACGATCTCTTTGATGCCCCATTTGGGAAAGGAGAGACTTGTAATGGAGACCAAGTCCTGTTCTGGGTATTGAGCTGAAATCGAAGCAGTAGTGAGGAGATACATTTCCCCCATTATCCTCTACTCTCTACCCTTCAATCCCTGTTTAATATATATCGGCTACACATGTTTCAGGGTCGATTTTCTACTGGTTCATAAGTAGGAAAAGAGTAGATTTTATTTGCTGCTGGTTCATAATCTTTATCGACAAATTTTGCTAGTTTTGAGGCAAGGTAATCAAATAATTCCTTTTCTGTTCCAACCATTAGATTTGTAGGAATAGTAACTTTTGTAAACTCTTTATCAATTACTCATCCTTCCTTTCCACCCAATTGAACACGTAACACCTATAAATTGGTTTCCCTGAGATCCAAAGCATAGAAAAGGACTTTCTCATCCCTGAACATGGTGCGATGCGCGGGGATTGAACATGGTATTGATTGGAGAAGTTGAATTAGTCGACGCTCTTGTGAAGGAATTTGGATGAATTCTTTGGGGACTTTGTTGAACCTATTCTGATTGTCCCCCCAGTGCACTTTTGGATGCCTTCACCATTTCTTTGCAGTTGCTTGAATTTTGAATTGAATTACCTCATATTTCTAGCCCATGGGCATGTGCTCCCCAATCTCCATTGCCTGTACCAGATCAAAGTGCCCATCAGGAAAAGGCTGCTCTAATGCATCCGCTACTTGAAAAGAAACCTTATTTCTGAGACCTTCGGCAGAAATAAGTTCGATGGCCCTCTGAACCTGCCATGTGCGGAGGGTGATGCCCTCGACATGGGCTCCATACTTCTTAATCAAATACCTCAAAATTGGCCAAGCGAATTCAGTACGAAGCAACAGGACCTGAATACTTATACATCTCTCGTGATGGAGATATGGTTCCCAACCGTACTTCAGAAAATAAAAGATGCAAACCTACGATTCAAAAAAAAATTGGAATCTTATGAAGGCGTCTGATCACTGTTATTTTTTTTATTCCAAATAAGGGAGCGAAGGGCACGTGGGTCGCATGCAATCCCCACGTTGCCGACTTGTGAGTCTTCGGGCAAGTGGGCGGCATGAAATCCCCACATTGCCAATCCAAGTCTTGTGTTTTAATTTTTTTAATTTTTGCTAAATTTTAATTTTAGTTTTTATATTAAATTTTCCTTCATATTTTCTTTTAATTTATTTTAAGTTGAAATAAATATCAAGTGGAATTAAATTAATTAAATTATATATATATTAATTAAATTACATTGAAAACTATTTTAAGCATTATTAAATATTATTAAAAAAAAAAATCACTTTAATATATAGATTATTTGATAAAAAAAAAATAAAAAAATCAAAGATTCAATTAAGGTATAATAATGAAGTTAATTAAAATATTAATAAAGTTTAATTAATAAGTTAATTAAAATATTAGTAAATTTTTAGTAATATAGGGCTAAGAAAAAAAAAATTATGGAGTCTGCGGGGATCGAACCTCGGACCTCCCCATCGGTCAAGTCTTTACAAAGTCTGCCTTGCCAACACACCACACGATGCGACTTTTACAAATAATTTCACATATAAATACTCTAATTTTCATACCCAAGACCACCCACCAAGCGAAGCGTCTTAAGAAGAACACTAACGCTAAAAGGTACATAGCGTTGGTGAACGTCGAAACGTGGCTGGCAGTTGGGGATAATTATTCAGTTGCCACAGTTTAATCCTATTTAATCATTAAACATGGTAATTATATAACCTTACAACATTTTTTTTATGTGATTAGGTAAATGAAAAAAAAAAGTAAACATGTTAACGGATGCCTTGATAAATGCAAGAAAGTTATGAACAATAAATTTGACCCATTGATTTTGGAGGACGACTAAGAATATGCCAGCATCTTCAATGCATAGCCATCATATCAGGGTTTAAGGTTAAATAATATTAAAAGATCATTAAATGTGCCCATTGTCAATAGTTGTACGCCTTTCCGCGTAAATTAATAAACATAAGGTCGGAAGTCACTTTAATGAAGTTGTAAGTGAAAAGTTAAAAGGGCTTAGACTAGGACAAGTGGGAAGGAGGTGGCATATGCACTAGGAGAGTAAGCATAGGAAGTGGCGAGTGAGGCACAAGGCTAACGTAGCTACAGGGAAAGAGAACCAATAGTTCTTTTCATAGGGGCGAAGAAATCAAGCTTAGACGCTTAATCCTAACCCTAACCTAGCCAATCCCCTAATGGAGTAATGTCTGTTTACAGACAAGTAAAGAAAACTTACGCCTAACCCTATTTATAGTTTGAGTAGCACCAATTTGAAACATCTTGGAACTCACCCTGACAACTCTAGTTGATGCAGGTCAAAGCATACAGGATGGTCAGGACTTGAGGGAACCGAGGCAGGGGAGCATCGTCGCAAGCACCACCAACACCGCCAACGCCACCCCCACCATCGCCCGAACTAGCCCTCATACTGCGCTCGTTGGAAGCCATTAATGAGACTTTAAAGGGGCAACAACCAGTAGAGACTGAAGTGGAACCCCCACCGTCTGGAACGGGTAATCCAGAAGCATCAAGGGATTCAGAAGGAGGACCTCCACCTGAAGATATCACATGAGAATTGTAGAAGATCAAACTTTCAGAGTTTTCAGGGGGTCATGCCAGCGAACGCATGGAAGCATGGTTGGAAGGCATGACAAGGTGTTTTTCCTTAAGGGACTATGCATCCAACTCAAAGGTGAAGATCGCCATTTTTCAGTTACGAGACAACACCTTGAACTGGTGGGGAAACCTGGAAAGACAATTGCACCTTACCCCAGACACAGTATCTTGGGAACTTTTTGAGGAGAGGTTCCGAAGGAAATATCTACCAGTGTACTACGAGGAACAACAGGTAGGGGCATTTCATGCCTTAGTACGGGGAAACAAAAATGTAGAAGAATATGAGTTCAGGTTTATGGAACTGGTCAAATATGTTTCGTATATGGACAATGACCAACGACAGGTAGAGCGCTTTGTCTATGGATTGAACCCTAAGATAAGAGTTGTGGTATGGATATGGAAACCGTCTTCAATAGCAGAAGTGGTGGAAAATGTGCGTTATGCAGAAGAACATATGAACTTGATCGGGTGTACAAGACCAACATTTCCACATCGCCCGGGATTCGTAGGGAAGGCCCCGAGGACATTTTTTAGGGGAGGGGGCTCAAGGCCACCGCCATATGGTAACAGAGTCGCGCCAGGACAGTAGATGCAGGGATTTCAATGGCAGTGACTGTAGCATCTCGTACATCACCAGCGGTGCAGACAGGTCCACGACCATCGTAGGGAACAACCAGTAGGGGTAGGGTTTCCAGGGGAAGGAACTCATTTCAGAGACAGACACATAACAATGCACAGGTTCAATCTCGTGTTACCTGTTGGGGGTGCGGGGGACCCCATTACCAGCATGACTGCCTAGAGTTACAATCAGGGTTCGCGCATAGAGAAGGAAAGGCATCGATGGGGAGAGCAAGCAACAGCCACCATATTTATGAAGCAGTTAATAACTGCCAGGCCGAACATCAATCCACGGTGGTGGAGTCATCAGGTACGCTAAATCATATCAATGTTAAGATTTTGTTTGATTATGGTGCGACAGTTAGTTTCATTTCACCATCTACATTATAAAAGAGTGGGTTGGTAGCCTACGAGCACGATAAGTTAAACAAGTCGAGATGGCTTCGAGGCAAAAACAAGCAGTAGGACCTAGTGTCGATAATTGTATAGTATACCTGGGAGTGTGTACTACCAGGTTGAAGGTATACGTCACTGCTCTTGGGGCATATGACCTAATTATTGGAATGGATTGGTTAGCAGCTCATCGAGCTTTGGTAGATTGTTTTGCAAAGAGGGTTCTTTGTGTCGATGATGAAGGAAGACCAATAGAGATCCAGGGTGTACAGAGAAAAGTGTCGCTACGCTTTATATCCACTATGAAGGTTAAGCGATGCTTGAGGCAAGGGTGTTGACTTTATGTAGTGGAAGCAGTGAATGAAAGGAAGGGACCCTCATTGGATCAGTATCTGGTATTGTCAGAATTTCAAGATGTTTTCCCGAACCAGTTACCAGGGTTACCTCCTGAGAGGGAGCTTGATTTTACCATTGAAATAAAACCTGGTGCAGAACCAATTTCCAAAACTCTGTATCAAATGACAGCACTGGAACTTTGTGAATTGCAAATGAAGTTGAAAGAGTTACTGGAATTAGGGCTAATAAGGCCCAGTGTCTCACCTTGGGGCGCACCAGTAATTTTTGTAAAGAAGAAGGATGGATCCTTACAACTATGTATAGACTACAGGGACCTGAACTGTGGTACAATGAAAAATAGGTACCCGATGCCGCAAATAAATGACCTCTTCGACCAGATGAAAGGAGCAGCGATATTCTCAAAGATTGATCTGCGATTAGGGTATCATCAGTTAAGGATTAAGGAAGGTGATATTCCAAAAACTACCTTTCGAACTCGGTTTGGACATTACGAGTTTGTTGTAGTACCTTTCGGATTGACCAATGCGCCAACATTATTCATGAGCCTCATGAACGACGTATTCCGGAAGTACTTAGACTGTTTTGTACAAGTCTTTTTAGATGACATCCTCATCTATTCCAATAATGAAAGATAACATGAGGAACACTTGTAAATAGTGTTGTCCTGCCTTAGAGAGAACAAATTGTATGGGAATTTGTCGAAGTGTTCCTTCTTCCAGAAAGAGATCCACTATTTAGGTCATATCATTTCCGGTGAAGGAATCTCTGTGGACCCAGAAAAGGTAAAGGCCATTATGGAGTGGCCAGTGCCAAAAAATGCCCATGAGGTGAGGAGCTT
>ML793978.1:180910-205669 GCA_009831015.1 Picea engelmannii | reverse complement strand
ATTATGCAATCTAGTTTGAGTAAATGATAATCTTGTGAATGGGTGTTGAAATTGAATTATGGGATATTATGAGATCTATTTCTAATTGGAAAACTTTGATGTTAACTTATCGGTACAGGGATACCAAATTGAAATGATGCTAGCATGCAATTACATGATGATAATGCATGGAAATGTATGAGTGTGTGTTACAGACTAATCTGTAGGTTATGGGCTATGAAATAGTCAAGGGATAATGATGATGGAAGTGGATATCAGGACCACTAACCAAGAAACATTATGGTATGAATATTGTATGTGAAATTTATATTGGTTTGGATGCATTGCTATGATATGTGGATCAATGCATGATTTTAGGTGATGACACTACCCAAAACTGAATAAACGATGGAAAAACCTCCAGCAACACGGTGCCACTGTATATTCCATTATAGGGTGTGGACCCTAGTTCTGTTAGGAGGGGTGGATGTATTTCCCACCGTGTATCCTCCATTGTAGGGTGTGGACCCTAGTTATGATTAGGAGGGGTGGAGGCATTTCCCACCATGTATCCTCCGAAACCTGAAGTCATGGGAGGACGGTGTTATTTCATGCACCCCAAGATGCATGATGATGACTGTCAGATGCCTGCTAGGGAAGCTTGGTCAAGATAGCGACACTTCCACTTATGGGTTCTATTTGGAGTTAGGTCAATATAGTTGATGCTCCAATATAGTCTAGCAGAGGAAGGATAGGAATGGAGATGGAAGTAGGTTAGGGAGGAAGGATGAGTAGTAATAGTTGAGAAAGTATGGAGATTTGGCTTGTGGTGGAAGTTAATGTTTTTTCTTCAAAAAAAAAAGAAATGAATATTCATTATTACGTAACTAAACCAAAGTTGTTTAAAATAAAATTGTTGAACCGGATAATAGTAATTAAAGGATTTATCAAACAATTGATTGGTTTGTTGTATTTTATAAAAGACTAGTCTTGCTGACTGGATTGGATGCGTACATAAAATACTAAAGGATGACAGCTTGATTATTAGTACATGCACGAGAATTGTATGTACTAGCTACACATGCAATTCTTGTACATATACACTAGTATGTATGAGTTTTCTTGACTTACTTACTAATAATGTCGGTTACTTGTTATGAATGTGTGAACCATGTTTCTTTTCCTTTGTACCATAAGATACCTTAACTTCAGGACGAAGTTTCCTGAAGGGTGTGTGTATGTAACGACCTTGCTTAAATAGGTGTATATGATAATTAATTATAATTAATTTAATAATATAACTGTCCTAAAAGATTAGCTAAACCTTAATTATTTCTTAAAATAAAATTTACTAATTAATTTTTATTAATTAGTTATTCATGAGTGTCAATTATTAATTTAAGTATTAATTAATTCATTAATAAATAAGGTAAAGAAATAAAAGGAGGATAATAAACTATATTGATAAATTAAGTTACGTATCCAACAAGGGATAACATATTAAATACACGAGGATAAAATAATAAAGGAGGGATAAGGGGCATTAACGGTAGGAGGATAAGAAGGTAATAAAAGGGTTAGGTAGGGAGAAAAGGAGTGGGAAGTCGGTGAAGGAGGGATAAGGAAGGGAAGGAGTTTGACGGGAGGGAATTCTACGGGAAGTGGGGGATGGATTTTGGGAGCTCTGGGTATTGCAGAGAGAAGTGAAATTTTGGGAGTGAGATTGTATCAGTGCACCGGGGTTGCTGGGGGTTTTGGGCATGGGGGCCAGGATATCCATTGATATCCTGGAGCTAGGAAGTTACCTAGTTGGCAGGGAGGAACTAGGTTTTGGGAAGTGTTTTTCAGAAGCGGTCAAGGAGGCAAGCAACGGACAAACGAAGGTTATTAGCATCAGGTTCAGGTATTTCAAAATTTTCAATTGTTTTAATCAGTTATTAAATATGTTATATGTTGTTAAATTTAAGTTAACAAAGTTATTATTATGAAGAATGTTATTCTGTATGAAGTTTAATAAATAAATTGATGTTTTTAATCTCTTCGCCCCCTACATCATCTCAATTGGTGCTGAGAGTGTAATCTTAGTCTTGCATTATAGAGATGGTGCTCTTGTTGAGTTTTACTCTATTCAATTGTTGTTGATAAACCCCCAAATTGTTGTCCATAATAAAAAGAAAAATTATACATACATCTTGTGTTCTTTGTGTTCCTTGTAGTGATGACTTGATGATGATATATTGTTGATATATGTTGTTGATATATGTTCACATCTAACTGGTTATACATGAAAGAAATGGGTAATGAGTAAATATTGAATATTAACTAAGGTTTTTTATGTAAGAGGGAAGTTTTGGGAAAAATATCCCCACACTCACTCACCCCCCCTCTAAGTGTGGTAGGTGTGTCCAACAATTTCTACTCCAAAATGAATGTCTTTGAGTGCTTATCTTAAATTTCTTAGATGTACACGAGGAAGAACCATAAATAGGACAAAGGGGGAGAGATTTATCAAGTGCAAAGGTAAATGCTTGGAGAGAGAGAATAGAGGCATGTTTCCAAGGCGAGCGATTTTCAAAAGGGATGAATGAACGATATGACTTAAAAGTGATACCCTTTTGTCAAAGGGGGAGATATTATTCATATGAAGGGTCAGAGGCTTATAAACATAAAGAAAAGTCAAAGGCATGTAGACAGGGGGAGTATCCCCAAAGGGAGATACCATTTTCCATTGATGTCAAAGGGGGAGAGAAAAAAACATTGATGATGAATAAGTATGAATGTTATCATCACTAAGTGTTTCCATCAATGTTGGTGTTTCCATAAATTCCAGAGGGGGAGATTGTCAGACAGTTGTCTTAGGTTGATGGATTGTTGGTTGTCATTGATTTCAACCATTGGAGAGTGATATTGTAGATTGATTTCAACCCTTGGAGAAAGTCCGGTAGCGAATTCCGGTAGCACAAAGGTTTGGGTAATGGACCCAAGGTTGTTTCATGTATAATGGTATGAGTTTTAATATATTTTAAGGTAATACTATTCTATATGGATATTACATGTCATTCCATTTCCGATGGTATGTGGAACGTCACATAACTCCTCACGGTTAGAGAGTTATGGCCATGAAAAGTTGGAGAACCCAGGTTTGGGTAATGAACCCAAGTTTGTTTGATGAATAATGGTATGAATTTTGATATATTTGAAGTCAAGACTATTTTATATGGATAGTACATTTCATTCCATTTCCAGTGGTATATGGAATGTCACATAACTCCTCACGGTTAGAGTGTTATGGCCATGTGAAGTTGGAGAACCCTCATGAGTCATCTAAAAGCCCCAAAAGGTCAAACTAGTCAAAGTGGTTTAAGAGATTTTAGAAGGTAAATAATAAAGTGAATTGATGAGTGTAATATAAGTCAAATTGAATACAAAATAAATTATTTAAATAATAAATTTCATGGAGAAATTACTAAGTTGACAAGTGGTTAGAAGTAGGTTAGCCCTAAAATAAGGAAAGTGGTTTAAGATGGTAAGAAGGTAACCCCTTGAGCTAAAGTGAAGTGATGAGTGTACTATAAGTCAAATTGGATACAAAATGAATTATTTAAATAATAAAGTTAATGGATAAATTACTAATTGGACAAGTGGTTAGAAGTTGATTAACCCTAAAATAAGGAAAGTGGGTTAAGATGGTTAAAATGTAACCCCTTGAGGAAACTACATGAAAGTATAAATAAGAGGAAAGACTCTCTCATTTTAAAATCACACTTGAGAATATTGAATATCTACAGGTGACTGAGGTAAAAAAAGGGGGTGAAGTAAAGAAGGTCGGAATTCAAGGGAGGATAAATTCTTTTGATGATGCTTTCTAAGGTATGTTATTTAGAGGGCATCTCACCATTTTCACAATAGCTTTTTTTCTAGAATGATTTAGATCATGAAATTGATAGGACATTGAGAAAACATATCCAAGTAGATGTGGTACAAATTTAAGCTTGTGGGTCGTTGTATTTTTGAAGTTACACTCCGTGGAAAATAGGGTTTGTGTCTAGTCTTGGAACTAGTCTAAAACAGGTGTTTTGGGTAAAAACGTCATAAATTATTCATAACATATACAAATTAAGTAAGAACAAAATTTTTGGTTAGAGTACAGTCAGTAGTATTCTGTGTAAACTTTTCAGATTCATACAACAAATATTCCATGTGGGGCACACTCTATAAGTTCACTCTCTAGAATAAGACATAATTCAACAAGGTGTGCCATTTTTGCTATAAATCATTTTCTGAGAGGTTCCAAGTAGTGACACTTGGAGGAATTTCATAAAACACATTGAAGAACATTGTTTACTATTTTCATATCTTTATTCATTATAGGTACATAGTTATGATTATTTCAAGTTAGGGTTGTTGACTCATCCAAAACTAGTAATGTTAGACTAAAGTAAAGTTGGATGAAAATGAGAGTCTCTTGTTTTTAAAGTTAAGGAAGGTTTGTAGGTATGTGATCATATACACTAGGTCTATTACAGAGTTACAAATCATATTTGGATGATGAAATTGATGAAGGATTTTTCTTGAGGTATATGTTGGGTACGTGGTTGAGACAAGTAGTTGATGAGTTGGCACATACATGAGGTGTATAGTTGATGATGTTGGTACATATTGATGAGTCATAGTTGATGAGTAGTTGATACATGATCGGTACATACTTGGTACATGGTTGGAGGCACTTGTTAGTAGTATTGTTGACACATGGTTTATGGATGATGTAGCATACTTGTATTGGAATATTATTAGAACCACATATTGATCTTGGTGATGATTATGAGTTGTTGTGTTATGGTTTGTTGATGCACATATTTGAGAGTTTTCTTGGTGATTTATCTTGGTGAGTAGATTTTCTTTGGTTGATAATATTGATGAGACAAGTTGTTTGGACAGGTTGTTGTGACAGGTTATTTGTACAGTTTTGGTGCATGATTGATGCACTTGTTCATGGTATAGGTTGAGGTACAGGTTGGTGCATGTTTGATGCACTTATTTATGGTACATGTTGATAACAAGTTGAGGTACAGGTTGATTCATGGTTGATGCATGGTTCAAGTTATTGGTACAGGTTGTTTTGTGCAGGTTGATTGGTACAGTTTTACAATAGTACATCTCATAGTGATAGTGTGACAATAGTTCCATAATTCTACTTATACGTCAGGGCATTTGGAGGGGGAAATGACAGGTGGTTGTAGGGACCTTCCATTTGTAGCCAGGGATCATAGGGGGTTGTAGCCTCCTTCTAGTTGTATCCAAAGAATTGGGGAGTTGGAGCTTCCCTCAGGTTGTAGCCTAAGAAACTAGGGGGTTGGAGCCTCCTTCCAGTTGCAGATAGAAAACAAAGGAAGTTGGTGCTTCCAATGAATGCAATTCTTCAAGACATATAAGAAAAAACATTCTATGGTTTTCTCCTGCTTTGGGTTTCCACGTAAAAACACTGGTGTACTTTGTATGTGTATGATTGTTCATTTATTCATTGTTTATTTACTCTGCAAATATTGGATGATAATGCTACATTGATATAACACTTTCATTATATGGTTAAAAATGATTAGATTGCTCTATTACTGATTCACCCCCCCTCTTAGTAATCCAACAATACATTCTCTAATCAAATAGAGAATGAAAATGAAAAAAGATTCGTTGGATCCCAATATTTGATCCACTATGTACTAATTATCTAACAAAATATTATGGATAATGTTGTTATACTCTTTGAATCTTCCACTTTAATTTTCCTTTCATGTATGTTAGATCTAGATGTGATATGCTACAATTGTAGTTTTCGTTAAGGGTTATCTAAATGTTTCACTCTACCATGGACTTGTTTTTTTCCCTGGGTTTGAATAATTCATTACAAATAAAAGTGTGATTCTTTTGTTAAACCTCTACCACTTTTTATCAATGAATTAAGTTAAATTTCAAAGTTTCTTATCCCTTTCTCTTATTTTAGTATCTCTAGTTAATGAAGCATTTATTTTGTTCATTTACTTGGCTCTATGAAAACTATATTTATGTGGGAGTCATATCCACTTATGTTTGTTTTTTCCCTTCTAGTATTTGTAGTAAAAAATAAACTAAGTTCTCCATTAGGGATTATCTAAAGTGAGATACCTTATTATATTTATCCATACATTCAAAGTCATGCCTCTCTGATCCAAATTATGTTGAGAGAAAAATAATGAAAGAAATAATAGGGAAATAACATAACAATATTGAAAAAAGAATAGTGCTTAGTTGAATCCAAACTCTATTAATGAAAGAAATAGTGAAAAAACTACAATATGCAAAGAAACGGAAACTTTCTAGAATGGTTCCATCATATCTCTGAGAAGAGATTTCTCAACTATGCTCATTTGCAAAAAATTCCATTGCAGGAGAGTGAAACGTTTCAAAACTCCCTACACAATTTATATCTATAATGTGTTACAACAATTATGACTAACTGTGAAAACACACAGACTCAAACAATGATTATATTTGTATTAAAATAAAGTTACAACCATACCATCCAACATAGTAATAAAAAAAATATTATAGATCTAGTTTTTTTGTTTTAGAAATAATCCAAAAAAAAACCATTCTTCTAGTTATCTAGGCTAGCCTGAAAGTACTATGACTACTACATTACGTTCAACATTAATATTTCCTTACATATTGTCCTAACAAAATAACATACCTATGGACCATGGATTAACTCATGTTTTTTTTAAAAGGAACATGCCCATTATGGGTTCCAATATTGCGTCCGACCTTGGATGCCTCGACATCAACTGACTAGTTTGAGGCTTGGAGTGTCTTTTATTGAATTGTCTCTTCTTTTATTTTTGGCATGTGCTCGATCCCATAGAATCCTCCCGAGTTTGAAGGTTTTCTTGTCAAGTGAGCTCCTTCCCCTACCAATCTTTTTCCTTTATCCATTTTTTATATTCTCCCCTACAACTCCTTCAACATCTCTTTTGTTTCCTCCATTCTAATATTGGTGTTTCCTCTTGATATTTATAACATCAATTACTTTCACTTTAGAATTTTCAATTGAGACTCAACTCTTGTCATTTACTGGTGCCATGAGTGCATCTCAATCTCATGATTTCACTCCCAATCCTTTTTCCATTTATCCCATTTTCTCACATACAACCCATGGAATTTTCATGTCTCCTTTATATGCCTGTCACAACCTCGAACACCTCTACACAATTTTGATGTTTCACATAGAGAAAACCTATGAGAGTGGACATGGGGCTCCATTAAGCCTATATCATTGAGACTTCCACTACAATTTCACAAGTTCTTAAAATTGAAACCACTGAAGGGGTTCTTGCTTCCTCTGATCTCTAGCCACAAGGAGGGTTTATACAACTTGAGAGTGGTTCTCTCTATTCCTTGGTCAAACAAAAAACATCCAAAACACAAAAACAGAGTGAGAGAGATTAGTCTTGAACAATCATAAACCCCACATTCTTCTCGTTGTCCTATCAGAGTATGTGTTTTAATTGAGCACTGAATTACAATGATAGGAAGAGGTACAAAGGCCATGTGGGAGAATAAAATATTTGACTTTAATATCCTCCAATGTTTCCACTTGAATTTAGCTCATAAACATGTTTCAAAATTACACTGGTAGGTTAAATTCTTAAGGGAGGTGGCATAAGACCATTGCCTTCTCATTTTTCATTAAGCTTCCTTTCCCTAGAATTATGGTATGAATGGCCTATATGTCTGGTAAGGAACTATATTTTCTTAACATATGATGAAATTATATAGATTCAAAACTCTTAATCAATATTTTCATTGTTGTGACAAATTTGTTTAGGAGGGAGTCTTTCAGGTTTGTCTCGTGGAACAAGTGACTTATTATTATTGTGAAATATCCTATGACAACAAAATTTTCTTGACCTCCAACTCTTTTAAAATCACCAAACCTTGATATATAGATAGAATCTCAACTTGGTTATTGGTTTCCTTGCCTAAGCCCCAAGTAAAGGAACCCATCGAAGTAAATAGTGTAATAATTTCTAGATGACTTCTAGCATTGGAATTCTTCCTCTATCCTTATATTTTCCCACAAGTTTGATTTCCCTAGCCTACCCATTTGGATTTCAATCTTATTTATTCCCCTTAGGGTGACATCCTTAAGCCATAATTTCTCCTATGTTTCCAACACTTGCATATTTTTCTCTATTATTTCTTTTTCACATATAGTTTATGATAATAATAATTGCATATTCTCTCTATTATTCCTTTTTCACATATAGTTTATGATAATAATGCTCTCGCTTGCATTGTTGCTTTGCAAGGAGAGAAAAATCAATCATGAAATATCACTGTGTTCTTGGTTGGCCATATTTTATAGCACAAATATTTTGGGGTTACAATCCACACTCTTTTCAAAAGTTATTCATTCTCAAAAGTTCCTTAGTACGTTTTATTCCATGTATGAAATGTTTCATTACAATTTTGAGGAATAATCACTTGAGGAACTAGATTTGAAAATGCTAGTTTCCACACTTTCTTAGTATATTTGCATTCCAGTAAGAGATTCTTCAATGATTCATTATCCATTATACATAGGAAACATCACAAAGGTCCTAGAATTTTGCTTTTTTAAGATTCTGGGTTGTCAACACCTTTCCATGAATCCAAAATCTCTACATATTTGAGATTATAAATTATAAAACATTTTTTAATTTGTTTTATCTTTCTTTACAATTCTTTAAAGATGAATGTCAATAAATAATAAAATATACGTATCAACATTGTAATATTTTTTAGATTTTCCTATTAATAAAAACAATGTTTAATTAAATATAATTTAAAATTAAATTATAATAAAAATATTTGATTTTTAAAAGATTCTTTATATTAGTTAATTTTAATAAAATAAATTTTAAATTTAAGAAATAATAAAAAAGATAAGGGACTCTTTATCGATTATTTTTCAATAGATTGCTTTTCTTGAAATAATATCTAAGGAATAATTAATTCGTGAAAAATATGTTAATGAATGATAAAATACTAGTGTCAACATTGTGTTAAAATGTTAATTTAAAGTATTTTTTTGGGGGGGTGAGTACATAAAATTTAATTAAATCCGACCAAATGTTTATAGAAAATAACAACTAACAAACCCAATAACGTTGGAAAGAAAAAATAAAACAAAGAAGACAAAAGACGATGAGAGTCGTGATTGGTATGGACACTATCTCAGCGATCTCCAACCACTGGGATCTTGGAAAGAAAAAACAAAGAAACAAGACGAGAGAATCCCGAGAATCCCTAGCATTGAAAGAGGCATGCTTCATGTGGCTACTAAATCTCATATGATTCCAACATTATTGTAGTTTCAATTACATAAATATTTTAATCTTTTAAGTTGTTTAAGGAAAATGATAGTCTCACACACATTAAAAAAAAATATTAAAAGTTTAATCATGGATTTGTCTTCAAATTATAATAATTAGTAATAATGTGGATATTTTGTCAAATAAACTTGGGGTGACTCCACTAAATTTAGGGAGATCGACTAGATTATGTTCGAAGTATTAACAATTATGGAAATAAAGGAATTACCCATTTTAATGGTGGGTAGTCCCAAGAGGTAACCATTGTCATTGGATCTGTAATAGTGAAGGAATGTTTGGTCTTGCCTTAGATTCATCTTTGGAATAATTTATATAAATCTTTTTTTCACTCCATTTTTTTTTATTAGTTGAGGAAATTTAAAGAACACCCCATTAGGGGTTGGGCGTATTTGATTAGAGCCTCGTAACAAGGTAGGCGAGATATGATGTGGCATGGTGCCACATGATGACAAGATGACTCAACATACATGTGTTAGATTGTACTAGTAACACATGGATCCAATTAACAATGTGGTGATTAGAAGGTATTCTGCTAGGTGTGATGTAGCATAGATGTAACAATAGGGAGCCAAAACATATGCATGGTAGGAGAGAAACAAAGAGGATTTTTATAGACTTGTTTCTTGAATATAAGGGGAAATACTTTTTCAATATCAACATGGAGTTGTTTCACGTGATCAATGTGGTATAAATCACTAAAGATCATATCCAACTATTGAGGTTTGATATGGGTGTGAATGGATGGTAATTGTAGTGTGATATTTAATGAGCTATAACTTGGGCTATGGATAACCATTTGGATGAATGCATGCCCATTATAAAGGGCATGATCTATAGAATCCATGAGAGGGTATCTCCACTATAGTAGGACAAAACATAATGTGTTGTGTGTAAAAAGGTAGAATGATTTAATGTTTAATGAAAACCTAGTTTGATGTGTCATGCTTAAAGATGCTTAATAGGTTATTTAAGGAGTATATAGGAATTCCATATGCATTTATTATAGATTATGGAGCTAGCCATGAGAATTTGTTATCAGTATAATTAACGAAAAAGGAGTGTAGTGTCTGGTTTGTTTTGTCCTGACAAGTTTGAGAGATTGGACTTTATTATTTGAGGGCATTTTTGATCTAGTTTATTGATTTGTGTTAGATGATAAAAATGAAACTCTTTGATTATTATGATTGGATTTAATTGATGTCATTGTAATTTAGAATGAATTTTATTTAACTATTTAAGTGAAACATGGATGGATAAAGGTACTTTGATATGATGTAATTGATGTTATTGTTTTATATGGTTATGATACATGAAATGAATATATTTGAGGTGCAAATATTTTTAGATGTTGTTGATGGTTTACCTCGTGTGAAAGGGAAGCCACAAGTGTACATTGGATTGGGAAAGCTTCAACATTATATAAGTTCTAGATTGAGTTGTGATATGTTATGTGATTAATAATATGCTTTAATTTATGATTATGAAACAATTTGATGTGTTGATTTTAATGTGTGTAGACACAAGGAATGTGCTACACACGGGTAATGGAGTTGTATTGAAGTATACATGGTATCTGATTTAGGTGGATATTGGTGGCCACCCACATATTCCACTAGCTCAAAGAACAATTTCCATTATGGCATTTTTTTTACAGTTTTTCGAGTCCCAAATTTATGGGGCCATTTTGGGGCTCTAAACTACATTTTTTGGGCTCGACAACACCTAACATGTAATCAAAGGTAGCTGCTAGGATGAATGAAATATGTACTACTTGGATATACCTTTCCAACGGTGTATTGAGCACCCCAAACGAATATCATATGCAAAAGTTACGCCCTCGAGAAGTTGACGTATCAACTACCCCCATTGGGGCCTACAAACCTTTTGGTGTTTCATCTCCTAGGGTTAGGGTTTTGGATGTTTAGGGTTTTCTCATTTATGTTTTATGTTAAAAAAGAATTTGGAGCTTCATTATACTCATCTTCTTGTGAATAAGTGTATCCATCACATCTCTTCTTAGAGATAAGCTACCACCATTCGAGTAAGTTTGTTTTAGTATTCATTTTTACAGTTTCAGTGGGTTCTCTTTATTAATAGAAGTCAAGTTTTATTGTATCTCTGTTTGTTTCTTTTCTATGAATCAATATTTCATTTCATTCCATTTATAAATCTGGATCAATGGTATCATAGCGGTCTACTCTTTATTTGTTTCTTTGCATGTACCCAACAAGGTCATAATACAAGGAGTTGTGACTTGAATTGGTTGATCCCTTGCAAGATTGTCCCCACTGATCACGATGATCTCCCATGGTAGAAGAAAAGAGAGACGATGGAGTAGGATATCCTTTTAAATTGCTTCTTGAGGAATACCTTGCATGACAAAGGAAGGAAATGATGGATAGCTTTGCACAGATCCTTCGACAACTGCCAACAAGGGATGCATATTCATCAAGCAAACACTTTGGAGGTGCCACTCCCTTCAAGGTACAAGTCAATTTTGATATCCCCTTATTTGAAGGTCAGATATATGTTGATGTTGTAGATAAATGGTTGAATCTACTAGAAGGGTATTTTTCCATCCATAATTTTTACAATAGATAAAATATTAACTTTGTGCTTCTTAAGGTTGTCCCCCATGTGAAGGATTGGTGGGAAACTTACTTTGATCAAAAGGCCATTGAGGAATATGCAATAATTTAGGTTGCACCCACTTGTGATTCTTTCAAGGATGCTATTAAGGAACAATACTACCTTGTTGGAAGCTACAATGACTAGTATACAAAATGGACCACACCATGGCAGGAAAGGACTAGACAATACCATATTTCACAAATATCTTCTATATCTTGTGCACAGAGTTGGATATCAAATACTCTGAATGAAATATGGTTCTCAAGTACCATGATTTCTTGCATAGATACATCCAAATAGAAATGGAATTTATTTACATCTCATCAGCGGGCATGACTTATCAATGTGTTATCAAAATCAAGTAGAAATTTAAATAGAAAAAGATAAAGTTTGGATCTGCAAATTCCTCACAGCAGAAGAAGAGAAAAGGAAACCCCAACCCATAGAAAAAAGTAAAAATAAAGGATGGAACCCCTCAAGACAACTAGTCTAAGCCACAAATAAATAAGGGTAATGAGAAGACAAAGAAAGACACTGGGAAGTGGTGTGAATTCCATAAAAGTCCCTAGAATAACATTGATGAATGTCGCTTCCAATTGGTGGTTGAGCTGAAATCCTTAGAGTCGGAGGCAAGTTCCAACTTTGAATTAGATCCAAAAAAGGGGAAGCAGATCATTGATACAAAACCTAGTTCCATTGTCACTACCACCAAGGTCCAGTCAAGTGAACTAGAAGAACCAAAGGAAGGTCAACACCTTTTTCACTTGTAGATGTGGGTGAAGGGTGCTCTACTGCATTTCATTGTCGATAGATAAATTCAAAATAACCTGATCTCAGTAGAGTTTGTCAAGCAGTTGAACTTGCCAATAACACCACACCCGCAACCCTATTGCATTGGGTGGCTCTGTCAAGGAAGAGATCTCTGCGTCATCCAACAGTTTTTTGACATGTTGTATATGAGTCTATACCTCATAGTGTTATTATTACTTTGGGTAGAAAATTATACATGATACCAGAGGTAGCTCTGCCTACTACTATTTCTTTGATCTCTTCTAAGAAATGCAGGAAGGTCATCTCCCAGAATGGGAAATTTGTCATCTTCATGATTTTCTCTCAAAGTGAACAGAAGGTCGCAGCCACATCCATGGCCTCTACACAGGGCCTCTCCATACAACAAAAGTAGGTGGAAAAGATAGTGGAAGAATACAAATAAATGTTTTCTTCACCCATCGAGGTATCGTTGCATTGTTAGGTCAAGAATTCAATCGATCTAACCCCTAGTGCACCTCTACCCAATGTGATATTCTATCACCTCCCTCTGATGGAAAATGAGGAAATCAAGAAACATATCCAATAGTTGCTTCAAAAGGTGCACATCTAACCCATATCCTCACCCTATAGAAGCCCATTTGTACTCGTGTAGAAGAAATATGGGACTTGGTGAATCTGCATTGATTACAGGGCCCTAAACAAAATTGTAGTCAAGAATCAATACCCAGATCCCTAAATCGACAACCTTCTTGACCAGCTCAAGGGAGCCAAGTTTTTCAGTAAGATTGACCTGAAGTCTAGCTAACACCAAGTCCTAATAGAATAGACTAATGTATGGAAGACTTCTTTCAAGTCCAAAGAAGGTCTTTTCGAATGGCTAGTCATGTCATTTGGTTGAAAAATGCTCCAAAATATTTCAAGATATTGATGGACGATATACTAAGGCCTTTCACTAATTTTTTGTGGTCATATATTTGGATGATATCATCATCTTTATCAAGAATTGGGCATAACACTTGCAGTATATTCAACATGTCCTTCACACTTTGCGACAACACAAGCTATATGCTAACTTGGAAAAATGCTCCTTTGGCATGAACATGGTCCAATACCTGGGCTACATTTTTTATGAGCATGGTGTGCATGTGGATCCAAACAAGATCCAAGTCATTCGTGATTGTCCATCCCCAACCACACTAACCGAGCTTCAAAGTTTCTTATGAATTGCCAACTTCTATCGTAGGTTCATGTTGGGATTCTCCCATATTGCATGGGCTCTCATCCAAGTGACCAAGGGTGGTGGCAAGGAAACATTCGTGTGGGGAAGTCACAAAAACAAGAATTTGATTATATGAAAAATATCGTGTGCTTAGCACAAGTACTCTCCTTACCTGACCTGCAACAACCTTTTTATATTGATACCAATGCCTCAAACTATGTCGTGGGTGTAGTTCTCACTCAACACGATCATCTAGTAGCATATCATAGTGAGACACTATCATATTTCGTCTGTAAGTACCCTGCCTATGAAAAATAAATGTATTCCATTGTACAAGCCCACAAACAATGGAAGCACTACATTCTTGATAAGTAGACAATCATCCACATTGATCACAAGTCTCTGCAGTTCATGCAGACACAAGGAAAATTGCAAAACAACTTCCATCAAAAGTGGTCCACATACTTGCAACAATTCCATATCAACATAAAATATAAGACACAAATCACCAATCATGTCATTGACTGCCTCAGTTGACCTCCAGTTACAACCTTAACCACGGTGCTCCACTCAGGTGGCCATGAGGCATTCGAGTGGCCCCAACTCTACAAGAGCGATCCTAACTTCGCTACCACTTACCAGATACTAGTGTAATGTTCATGACTTGGCTAGTCTAGGAAACACTACTAATGTGTGTGTAGGATCAAAGGTTTACAACATATAAATGATCATACAAATAATAAATGAAACAAAGGACTACAAAGTTTATATTATGATATCTCTGTGGATTACAAAATGGCCGAATGTGGCCGAATAAACTGACAATACTAGACTAAATAAATAGACAAAGGATCTTAGCTGAAATACAAATAAGCAACTGCAGCTGAATAAAATAACAACACTCATCTAGATCAAAAGACAAAAGTATCTTAGCCGGAATACAAATAAGAAACTAAAAGATAATACCTGGAATATGGGAGCACTACGGAATCAATGAAGAATGATGGAAGACCTGGATGATCTTCCTGGTGACTAGGGTGTGTCTTTCAACACCGAAATCAACCAACCGGTGTCTTCCTCCTGGAATACATTGAACTATCTCTCCTGAGATGTGCCTCTTCTCCTCAATGACAAGTCATAATCTGCATAATGATGAATAAGGTTGTTGACCCTTCCTTTATAGCTTTCCAAAACCCTAAATCATGTTGAAACCCTAATTGATTGTTGACTTCCAAAACCCTAAATCATTGTTGAAACCCTAATTCTTTGTTGACTTCTATTTTTAGCTCATAATGACTTAAAATCTCTTTTAACCCTTTTTATCTCAATGTCACTTTCTGAATATAACACCTGTGATTGGAGTGACCTCTAGTAACCTTCTTTACCCCTCTTTGACCCTGGATATAGTCTAACAAGGCAGTTTAGACCATTAAGCCTCCTCTCTAGAGCTCCTATTTGGAAAGGGACATTACAGTCCTCCCTTCCCAAAATTGCTTGTCCTCAAGCAATACCAGTCCAGGGTGCCGCAACACCTGCTCACTCTCCCAAGTAGTGTCCTCTACTGGAAGCCCTCTCCATCTGATCAAACACTCTCTGATGACCCTGCTCCTCAGTTTCCTCTCCCGGAACTCCAAAACCTCCTCCGGAACTAACTCCAACTGTCCCTCCTCATCCAATGGGGGAAGATCCTATGGTGTGCTAATGAATTGTCCCACTACCTTTTTGAGACAAGACACATGGAACACGTTATGAATATTTCTCCCCTCTGGAATCTCTAGCTCATAAGAAACCTCACCTACTTGGCGCATGATCCTGTAAGGACCATAAAATCTAGGCTTGAGCTTCTCGGCCCCACTCTTCTTCAGATAGGACTCTTTTTAGGGTTGGAGTCTCAAGAAAACCAAATATCCAACCTCAAAGTTGTGCTCTATCTTATGCATGTCTGCACTTATCTTATGTTGGTTTTGCATCGTCTGTAGGTTTTCTTTTAACAACTTGAGAATCTCTTGACTCTCTATGATCCAATCCTTGGCCTTGGGAGCTCTTCTCTCCCTGAATATCAAGTCTACCAAAGTGGGAGCATCATATCTGTACAATGCTAGGAAGGGTGTCATACCAATGGACATGTGGAAGGTGGTGTTGTAGCAATATTCTCCTAAATGCAACCACTTTACCCATGTTCTCGACTATCCTCCTACATAGTTCCTTAAATACCCTTCAACCCACTTGTTGAGAATCTCAGTCTGCCCATCTGTCTGAGGGTGATAGCTAGTGTTGGGTGTCAACTCTGTCCCCACCAACCGAAACAACTCTCTCCAAAATGTCCCTATGAATTGACTGTCCCTGTCATTGACGATGTTCTTCAGAAACCCATGAAGTCTGAAGACCTCCCTGAAGAAAATCTCGGCTACCTGAACTGCGATGTACTCTGTCGGTATGGAGTAGAAGTGAGAAAAATTAGTCATTCTGTCAACCACTACATAGATACAGTCCTTACCCTAGACCTTGGGTAGACCTGTGATGAAGTCCATAAATATACTCTCCCATTTCTTCTCTAGAATGGGGAGTGGCTGAAGTAGCCCTGTTGGAAGAGCATGCTCTAACTTGTTCTACTAGAAAGTCACACACTCACTGATGTGTCTCATAACGTATTGTTTGAGGCCCTTCCATGAGAATCTCTCTCTGATCTGTGTGTAGGTTTTGAAAAACCCCTAATGGCCTGCTAGAGGTGAATCATGAACTGTGGTGAGGATCCTCTTCTTAAGCCCTGAATATAGCACCAAGTAGACTCTATCCTTGTAAAATATGACATCTCCAATGACCCTATACATGTCATCCTGTATCTACCCATCCATCACCTCACAAGTGAACTTGTTCTTGGAATATTCCACTAACAAGTGGGATTTCCAATCTGTTGAAATATTCATCAAAGAACATGCCGCATGTCTCCTCGATAATGCATCGGTCACAATGTTCTTCTTCCCCTAGACATACTCTATGTCAAATTTGAATGCCTGTACCTTCATCACCCATTTTTGTTGGCGCTCACTGAGGTCCTTCTGCTCAAGGAGATACTTCAAACTGTTGTGATCGGTCTTGACCATGAATTTTCTGCCCAACAAATATTGTCTGAACTTGGTCAAGGCATGCATGATTGCCAACATTTCCTTGTCATAAATGGAGTACAACCTCTCAGGTCGACTAAGCTCCCGACTCTTGAATACAATGGGGTGTCCTCCCTCCATCAAAACTGCATTGATCCCTTCACCGGACGCGTCACACTCTAGTACAAATGGCAAGGTGAAGTCTGGTAGTTCCAACACTGGACAAGTGCCCATGACTTCCTACATGTGATCAAAGGCTTCCTGTGATTTCTCAGTCCATATGAAAGCCCCATGCTTGGTAATATCTTTCAGTGGTGCTCCAAGCTGAGAAAAACCTTGGATGAACCGCCTGTAATAGCTGCACAGCCCAAAGAAGCTCCTCAATTCTATCATGTTCCTGGGCGTTGGCCAATCCAGAATGGCCCTGATCTTCTCTTGGTGCACCTGTACCCCCTGTACACTGATGATGTGGCCTAAGTAAAGTAGCTCTATCATATCGAACTCACACTTGAACTCTTTGGCATATAATTACTATGCATCCTTGATTGCCTTCTCTATCGCATCCTTGAACCTCCTAGGATGATGATAGGGGGGGGGGGGTGATCATAGGTTTGGCCCCCTCCTCCAAATCAATGGTGTGCTCAAATCCCCTGTCAGGTGGTCTCCCTGGTGGAATTTCCTCAAAGACCTGTTGATTTCATCCCAATAAATTCTTGATCTCTATATGGTATTGTTGTCGACCTTCTGAATCCTTCTGAGTAGTGATCAAGAATTTTGTATCATATTCTACCTCCCCATGTCTAAATATCCTCTCCATCCTCTTGGATGAAACTATCCTAGGTACTCCTGTCAACATACCTCTTAGAACAACCTTCTTCCCATCCTAATCTTTGGATCCCATTTCCAAGGTTTGGTAGTTGGTAGTGATTTTTCCCAAGGTAATCATCCACTGAACTCCTAACACCACATCTGTGTTCGATAGGTCAACCAAATAAAATGTGTATCTCATTGTGTAGTTGCCTAACTTCATCTCTAAGTTTGGAACTTTGTCTAGACACTCCATTGTGTGGCCATCTGCTACCGCAACATCAAACCCCTCAAAATCCTCTATCTGAAGTGCTTGTCTCTATACTAGTGAAGCATCGATGAAGTTGTGGGTGGCCCCACCATCTATCAGGATGATTTCTTATTTTCCCTGAATAATCCCTCCGATACGAAGGGTGTCATAGATGGGAACACCAGAAAGGGTCGCTATGACACCTCCCTTTGCTGGTTTTCTCCTGTTAGCCTGTTCTGGTGGTTATGGGACTACTAGAGGATGGGATCCTTCCAGTGTCGGTGGTCTACGAGGAGGTTGCTCCTCTAATGGTCCTGAATCCTCCTCTGAACTAGTGGATCCACTATCCTTCTCCTACTCCTCACTATCCACATTATGCACCTATGGCCTGGGACCAAGGATCTCTACAACTGAAGCAAAGATTCTTCCTCATAATATCTCTCCTAGTTTCATCATCCAACTTCTCCTTGCCCTTCCATTCTCTCTGGAATGGCTTCCTGTCTCGATCCCTCTGGGGCACAAATGGTTTGGAGAATTTTTTAGTCTTTGGCACTGAGTTTTCCAGATCTCGAGTGCAAAGGATGGCATCCTACAAAGTGGGAGGCCTGTATGCCTTCACCCATCCTCTCAAAGGCCTTGTGAGTCCTTATGTGAATAGCATGATCAACCTGGGCTCTGATATATCTGTCACTACCACAACTACCCACTGAAACTCTGTGATGAATGCCTCTGTTGTGCCAATTTGTCTCAACTAGGCTAGATCCCTGAAGTGTATCTCGGGATCCTTCCTGTCAAACCTGTCCATGAGACTATCTATAAAATCCCTATAGGAGGTGATGTGACTGTGACCCAATGTTACTAGTCCATGATACCACCACTCATGTCCCTCACCCTCCAAGTGTAAGGTCGTGAAACTAATGGTCTCTGTCTCAGTCATATGGTTGAGCTTGTAATATGTGCCTAGTTTCTGTACCCAATCTCTAGCAGTGTATTTGGATGATCCGTCGAAAGAAGGGATGGTGAGTTTCCCAACTTTTTGGATGAAATCAAGGTTATTCCCCTATTGTTGTTGTGGTCCTCCCATCTGCGGCTCTCTAGGGCAGTTCCTGAGTCTGATTCCATAGTACTCAAATAAGGTCATGTCCTGATGGAAGTCATGACCCAATGCTGTGTACTCTCTCCTATACTCTGCAATGTCACCAGCATGAGTGGGTGTCCTCTGTGCTATCGGTGGCGGTGATGCTATCGGGGGTGCCCTCTAGAAACTGGGAAGCAAGGGTCTAGGAATCCTACTCGTAGAGGTGTATGTGCGAGTGGGTGATTGGGGTCTACTACCTTCTCCTGAGTTCCCCTGTGTTGCATGTGAGACTTGTGTATTTGGGGCGCCCACTCTAGCCAATCTATCAACCACCTATGCCAAGGACTGAGACATGGTTCATTGACTAGCTAACATATCGTTGATAAATTGCATTAAAGATACCTCAGGATCTACAGGGGCCTTGCCACTGCCCTATGGTCGCTCATATCTGTCTCCTAGCATCCTCTCTGCCTCACGCTTAGCCTCACGCTCTACCCTTCTCTTTGCTTCTTTGTGTGCCTCTTCCTCTTCCTCTGAGCTATGAGGAAAAGGGGGGAAATCAGCCCTATGCCTTATTTCTTGATGCCTATTGTAAGTGACATATTCGTCACCTACGTGTTCAAGGCCCTCTGGGTCTTCTGCTACACTCATTGTCTTTAGTCACAGGCTGGCAAGACTAAATATATGATACCACTGTAATGTTCCTGACTTGGCTAGTCTAGGAAACGCTGCTAATGTGCGTGCATGATTAAAGGTTTACAGCATATAAATGATCATACAAATAATAAACGTGACAAAGGACTGCAAATTTTGTATTATGATATATCTGTGGATTAGAAAATGGTTGAATGTAGCTGAATAAATTGACAATACTCGACTAGATCAATAGACAAAGGATCTTAGCCAGAATACAAATAAGCAATTGCAGCTGAATAAAATAACAACACTCGGCTAGATCAAAAGACAAAAGGATCTTATCCAGAATACAAATAAGAAACTAAAAGATAATACCCAGAATATGGGAGCACTACGGAATCAATGAAGAAGGATGGAAGACCTAGATGATCTTCCTGGTGATGAGGGTGTGTCGTTCAACACCGAAATCAACCAACTAGTGTCTTCCTCCTAGAATACACTGAACTATCTCTCTTGAGATGTGCCTCTTCTCCTCAATGACAAGTCATAATCTGCATAATGATGAATTAGGTCGCTGACCCTTCCTTTATAGATTTCCAAAACCCTAAATCATGCTGAAACCCTAATTCACTATTGACTTCCAAAACCCTAAATCACTGCTGAAACCCTAATTCACTGTTGATTTCTATTTTTAGCTCATAATGACCTAAAAGCGCTTTTAACCCTTTTTAGCTCAATGTCACTTTCCGAATATAACACCTGTGACTAGAGTGACCTCTAGTAACCCTGTTTACCCCTCTTTGGCCCTGGATATAGTCTAACAGGGTGGTTTAGACCATTAAACGTCCTTTGTGGAGATCCTATTTGGAAAGGGACATTACAACTGGGAACATGGGTGATTCTCACTAACATTCATCTTTAGGACGGATTGTTATGACATCTGGGCCACCTCTGTGTTCCTTCAGGTGAGCATGCGAAGATGCTTTGAGAATCTCACTACAGCTAGATGGAAGGACATTTTGGCATTGAAAAGAGCATGGAAGTACTATAGAAGTATTTCTATTGGCTAAAATTGCGCTAGGACGTGAGCAACTATATCAAGTTTTTCACTGCTTGCACCATTTCCAAACCAACCACTAAGAAGAAAGGACTATAAACCCCTCTTTCTACTCCTGACAAGCCATGGGAATCCATCTCAATGGACTACATGACGGGACTTCCTTCAACCAAGTATGGAAACAACTATGTTTTTTTCGTGATTGATCGGTTTTCTAAGATGGCCATCCTAACAACCTGCAAGAAGAACATCACAACATAGGCCACTGCCAAGCTCTTCTTTGAACGAGTGTGGGTACACTTCGGGATACCATAAACCATCATATCAGATCAGGACAATAGGTTCCTAAGCACATTTTGGTCTAGCCTCTAGTCATTATTAGATACCAATCTCACCATTTCCACAGCCTTCCACCCCCAAACTTATGGCCATATAGAGGTCGTCAACAAAATGATCGTGTATATAGTGTGCATGTACAACTCAAAACATCTGCAAAAATGGGATGAGAGTCTACTCTTTGTTCAACAAAGACACAACAAATCCCTTCATAGTTCAACCGATCACAGTCCCTTTCAAGTGGGGTAAGTATTTCAACGATTTGGTCCCATTGATGTCACGCTTCCCCTTGCATTCACATAGGAATAATCATCCCATGATCAATCTGAGGTTGTCAAAGACACTGAGTTTATTGAATGGATTCAACACATACGACAACAAGTCCATGATATTTTATAGAAAGCCAATGTTAATTACAAACAATGCCATGATCAACATCGTGTGTCGCATAAGTTTTAGGTGGGAGATGAGATCTAGTTGCATTTGCAGAAAGAGTGCCTTACAGGACCCCATTAGAAGCTTCGTCCACTTCGCTATGGATGTTACACCATCACCAAGGATGTGGGTGAAAATTATTTTGATCCAACTATTCCCCCCTTCCTTGGGCTTCACTCAGTGTTCAATATGGACCTCCTTTGACCATACTTCCCACCATTATAGGACACATTAGAGATCGTAGAGTAGTTGACACCGAAAGAGATCAACCCTGATTGCATGGAATAGGAAACCATGGATCATATCACGAACACTCAAATTAAGGGAACTCACCAACAGAGGATCCAAATTTATTGGGTTGTTAGGATAGGGAAGCTCCTGCACCAAGGAAAGTGACTCACATGGGGCCAAGTTCAACAAAGGTGTCCCCATCTGATAGGGGCGCTCAACAAAATGGAGACCATTACTTCCTAAGGGGGTAGGACCGATATAGGTGGATATTGGTGGCCACTCACCTATTCCACTGACTCATAACAATTTCCATTTTGGCAGCTTTGTTTACATTTTTTTGGGTCCCAAACTTTAGAGGTTGTTTTGAGGCTCTAAATGACAATTTTTGGGCTTGACAATGCCTAGAATATAGCTAGAGGTAGATGATAGGCCAAACGTAATATTTACTCCTCGACTATACATTTCCAAAGATGTATCGAGCGCCCCAAACAGAGATTGGATGCAAAAGTTATGCTCTTGAGAAGTTGACGTACCAACTACCCCCATCGGGGCCCACAAACCTTTTGGCTTTTCATCTCCTGGGGTTAGGGTTTTTTATGTTTACGGTTTTCTCATTTTTTTTTATGTTAAAAATGCCTTTGGAGCCTCATTGTACTCATCTTCTTATGAATGAGTGTAGTTTTCACATCTCTTCTTAGAGATAAGTTGTCACCGTTCGAGCAAGTTTGTTTCATTCTACATTTTTATAGTTTCAACAGGTTCTCTTTATTAATAGAAACCAATTTTTATTGTATGTATGTGTGTTTCTTTGCTATACATATATATTTCATTTTATTCCATTTATAAATATAGATTAGTATCAATTGAAGAAGAGAATCAACATTCCCATTTCCCCTTACTATAACTTATTTTCCATGATTATAACACTCATCTAGATTAACCACAAGATATATATATATATATATATATATATATATATATATATATATAAACTTATTTAATTAGTTAATTAACAACTGATCATATCGACAAGCATTGTTCTCAAGTGATAGAAGAGCATTTAAATCATCAATGGAAATCACTCATGGGTGATAGGGGTTGTATTTAATACACAAATATATATTTCACTCAGATTATAATAATTAACTGATTCATAAAGTAATATAGATGATATTAACTTATCACCTAACTTTCGTCAATTTGGTATGAGGTTGTGCAATAAGTTTCATCAACTTTGTACAAACTACGCATCAATTGCAATAACACCAATCCGAATGTAGTACTCACACTACATATAACAAATCTCTTGGTGTTAACCTTTCATATGTAAATATTTTTACAATGTGCAACATTTACATCAAACTTTGCAATCATGCAAACTATGTCGAAAAAGTAAAACTTATAATGGAAGATAATAATATTAATTAATTATTTTTAAATATTATTTTTCCAATGTTTTTTCATATAAGTATTACTTATTTATACAATTTAAGAGTAATAAGAGAATGCAAAGTAATTTGATTTTCCAATTATTATTCAAAGTTAAAAAAAAATTAATCCCTCAATTAATTTCATCTATTAGTTCATTAATATTTAAGTCACTTTACATATGAATTTTCCTCCTAAGAAATTACAAAGAGGGATAAGGTATATATACCTCCATATTAGGTGACTTTAAAAATACAGACACCAAATAAGTGTATGAGATCCCTTCTTCCCAACAATTTGACTGATAAAGTCTACGAAGTTATACAATGGGGATGATTTTAGGGGCTAAATTTCCCTCATGGGCTAATTTTCCATGGTTTTTCCAAAAAAAAATTTGCTATTCTAAAAGCGATTCGCCCAAATTCTATAAAATAAAATCATTTTTTCTAAAAAATCGCCAAAATTTTATACAAAATATATAAAATCCTTAGAGGGTAAAATCATGAATCTGGGTAACACTTTCGTGACAATCGGGTCTCCAAAATTTCTAGCAGCAATTTTTCGGCCGAACAAATGTTTCTTTCGGCCAAAATCTTTTTCAACCGAAAATTTTCACGTCAAATTTGATGGTGCCCTTGAAATTCATGTACAATGTTTCTTGGATGAATTAATTTCCCATGGTAAACATATTTTGGCTGAAATACTTTTTGGCCGAAACGTTTATTTTTAACGAATTCCGTTAAAAACTAGGTTTCGACCGAAAGAATATTTTGACCGAAAACTTGAAAATGGGACTGTTTGCAGGAACTGCAAATTTTCTCCATCTTACTTCATCTTTGGAGGTAGCAAACTCCTACAAATACTCAAAATTTAATTTGAGAATTGATACCAACATTTTTTAAAATGAATCTACTTTCATTGGGTATAATTTGTTTTCATTTTCATTGTTTTTATCTAATTTTATTTAATTTTATAAAAAAATCATTGTATAGTATTTTTAGGCGAGATTATAATTCGGTGAAATGAAAAATCCATATCTCTAAAATTACACAATGGAAAATTATGAAAAATTTATATTCATAATTGTTAAACTGTTCTCTTCAAAAGGGTATTTTTAGATTTTAATTTTAAGTAAAAAATAAGATAGATACAAGGTGTAGAAAAACACATGTTTAAAATCTGCAACGTTTTCATCTTGGTCAACTTCAAAAAATTCTAGAAATTATAATATTCATCCGTTACATTCAAAATTATAGTCATGATAAAATAGAGTCTCTAACTATAAAGTGAAATTCTAAACATATCGTCAAACATTTATATTTGGCATATGAAGGATTATTAAGATTTGTCAAGGAAACACATGTTCTTAACCATTAGGCCCACTTTGGAT
>ML793978.1:117570-175403 GCA_009831015.1 Picea engelmannii | reverse complement strand
ATTGGAAATCCAACTATAAAATCCATCGAAATCACCTCCCATTTCTATTTTGGTATCACATGTTTTAGGTAACTATTTATCCAAAATAAAAACAATTAATTTATGAACTTAAAAGATTGTTTAACAAAATAATTCATTATTTTGTCTTTACAATTAATCTCAGGGATGATTTTAAGGATGGAAATTTATTTTAAAATGTAGAAACCTTGGCGAATCTTACTAATCCTTCATATGCCAACTATAAAATTTTGGCGATATTTTTGTAAAAATATTCAAATTTCTAAGGATTTTATATAGTTTTTATAAAATTTTGAGGATTTTTAAGGTAAAATAATTTTATTATATAGAATTTGGGCGAATCATTTTTAAAATAGCGAATCTCGCTTTTGGAAAAACCATGGAAAATTAGTCCATGAGAGAAATTTAGCCCCTAAAATCATCCCTGATTAATCTATTATCTTGTGTCTAACTTCTTCTTTTTTCCAGTCCTAGCTATCTAGGATTGCATTTGCATTGTTAATTAGGATTGCATTTAGAATTTAGGAAATATTCAACTATAGTCTCCTTAGGGGAAAATTATTTCAGTAGAAATTGGGCCCACATACCAATCGAAATAACCATACTAAACGAGTATAGGCATAATTGGGGCCTTTATTGGGTGATGATCCCCTATTTTAGGAATGACATTTACACATGTCAACAATTGGTGTTAGATACAGGGAATATGGCAAGCTGACCCTATAGAGTCATTAGTTTGAATTTATTTACTAATCATGGCTCATATCCATATTCATGCACGAGGACTTCACCTTGTTGACCAATATCTTATCACGTTCATTCATAAAGGGGTTTTTTTAATTGTGAAAAACAAAGTCAATATATTGTAGGTATTGGGGGGGATGTGGGGTCTTATGGGGTTTATAGGTATTGAGGGGTATAAACAGGGGTATCTAGTCAAAAGAGGGGTTTATTTGATTGGAAATATGTATTGAGAGGGGGGTTTAACAAAAGGATTTTGGGAGTTATTTAGCAATATCTACTGAAATTAGGGGTACTCTTTAATATCCCATGAATGAAGGCTCTATGTCACAAGTTCACTGAGTGAAGACCCTGTGTATTCATGCTTTGGAACATGATTCTAGTTTGTCTCGACCTACTAGAAGCATTCCCAAGAAGAGAATTGATTCCTTGTCAAAATTAAAATTTGATTGTGAGAGTGTATTATCTTCATTTGATCCTCTTTCTTTATTTAATCTCAAATGTAATTATTTTAGAATCTTTAATGATAATGATATCTACATGTTATTCACTCTCACACTCCAAGGGAGAATCAAGAGTTGGTTTGGTACGATACTAGCCAAAATTATTCACACATGGAAATATTTGTTGGAGTTGTTTCTTAGTGCTCATGAGGATTATAATTATAATGATTTGTGTTTGGAATTAGAAGATCTATGCAAGTTTGAAGGTGAGCCTGCTGATGAATTATTTTCCATATTTATGTTAGTTTTCTTCAGATTCTGTGAGGATGATTAAATTTTTGGAGAAGATGCATTAGATTGGTTTCTCTATCTTAATTCTCTTTCTAATACATAGGATCAAGAAAATAATGATGAACTTGAAATTTACTTTTCTCATGATATGCATGTTGCTAAAGATATTATATCACCAGTTAATGTTGATTGAAGGACTAATTATGCTGATAACACTCAAATTGTTATGCAACAAAAATTGTTAGGATTTTGTAATATACAGTTTCAGTAACAAGAGAATGTATATGAGGATTCAAATCTTATATCAAACAGTAACATTGAAACTTGTGTTGAAATAAATATGGTTGAAAAAGACTCAATGTGTATTTCTCAAATAGGCCTTAAATTGAAGGTGTAAGTGATGGATATATTAATTGTGATAACACATTTTCTTCTTCTTAGATTGAATAATATCCTCTCATTCTTACATGGAACTTATCATTAAATCAGAGTTTGCATGATAATGTTTCTCTTGAAATAATTAATGAAGGTTTTTCTATAAAAGGAGAAGCATTTAACTATTTACATTCTAAAACATTTTACTCCTTATATATATTCAGATATGTTTGTTGACCATGTGTTTGTTGATCATAGTATATACTTTCATATTAATGATTTTCAAGTTAAAAATATTCTATGGTCAAATTTTAGTTTTATGCAAAGTGATGGAAAAGTGACTTACAAGAATGAGGGAAATGTTTCATTTCCATTTAATTCATTTCAAGATTATGATGAAGAAAATGATATTTTAATGAACATTATTTATGAAACACATGCATGATTATCTAGTTCATCTAATGTCATTGGAAATGCTAGCTTAGTTTGTAAGTTGGAAAGGGATAAAATTATTTATGGTGTTGTATTAAATATTGATGACGTTGGGGCACTCCACTACAAGGTGATGGTTATGTCAGTTTTTCATGTCATCAACTCCAAATCAGAACCTAGAATGCAAAATGAAGTGCTTCACCACAAAGTATACATTATGTGAGACTCTCATTTTTTTTCCCTTCATGACATTTCTTTAAACAAAACGTTCTCCGTAAAGAACGATTATGAATTTTCAAATTATGATCCTTATGAGGTTAATACTCTTTCCATGTGATATTCACAAGCATTAAGGAGCTTCCAATATGATTACTATGACCCAATTGAAGTTTGGTTACAAGAATCATTCTTGAAGAGGGTTCCATTATATGATAGATATTATATTATTTTTTGTAAATAAAAACTTAGATTTAATTTTTTCAATATTTAAATATGAAGTATTAAAATCCCAATTATTGATACTTGACCTGTATGTTTTTGTAGAATTGGGTTTATTTCAATGGTTACATTGATATTTTGATTTTACCTAGTTTATTTTCCATTAGTGTAGTATAGAATAGATTATACTATATTGGATTTGATTTTTGGTTTTTAATAATAAATGACAATTGTTTGATATTTTTCCTTTATTTAATTACTTAGTATAATATTATATTTATTTTCTAGTGTTTAGTTAGTTTTCTTTTCCTTCTATCCCTTTTAATAAAGAGATATGTTAGCTAGAAATAAAAATGATTTCACGAATGAGATGGGAAGGAAATTGAAATGGCACGTCGATGTCCCTTTTGGAAAAGATATAATTAAAGATCAATTTCATAAAAGTATATACAAGGAGAGGATGGATTGACTAAATATTTCCCATCATTATTTATTTGTATTTAGCATAGGTTTCCTTTAGTTGATAAACCTTATCAAATTGAATTTTTTGAACATTTCCTACATATTAATTCTCTTTCTTTTAAACAAGATCATGTTGATTTGATATCATGTTTCGATGCTAACTTTGAATTTAGATATGCTTCACAAGATATTTCTAGTCCCGTAGAGGATTTTGGATATTTTTCCACCTACTTTTCCTACTGTTAAATAGGTGATATCTTGTGTAGAAAGTTTGAGCTCCAATCTTTTGGAGATCCTCTTGGAAGGAAAAAACATGGTATTACTTTCTTGTAATGATAATACACTACAAGCTCAAAGGGTGGTCAAATCAGAATTATGTCATACTCTATTAGAGGAGAAATAAGAGGAGAAAGAAACTCCACTTAAAAACAAAGAAATATTTAATCTTTTTGAAAATTTGACTATTACTCTTAAGGAAAAATATCTCTCTTGTGATCAAAATTATATTTCATAAAAACTAACTTTTGTTTAAATGTAGAGACTGAAGAAGAACCGCTTGAACGTACACTTTTGATTAGTTTATTGGTTGTCTTATTGAAAGGCTTCTTGAACCTTTTTACTCTAAATTTTTTTATGATATGCGTCCATGCGTTTTGACTACTTTTGAACATGAACTTGATATAAGTAATCCTTTGAGTTCTAATATAGAAAAACATGGGGTAAACATTATTTAGTTATTGAAAAAAGTTACTTTAGATACACATGGTATTAGTCATTTTAGATCTTTCTTAGGAGAAGGTAGAATTGATTTTGATAAGGTTGATGATGTTAATACATCTCCCAACTTAAAGCTTCTGAGTGATTCATTAATAATTGATAATTAGGAGAGGATAGTTATTTTGAGGAGACTCTCGATAGAGAATATTTTCATTCGTTGATTTCAAATAACCATTATTTTCTAATATGTTTTTTTCTTGTCATGTGCATATAGTCATACTGATCCTTCTAGAGTTTTATCTCCAAGATCAAATTTTAATGAGGAGCTAATTATCAGTGATTCATAGTTTGGGAATGACTAGGATGAGATGGGAACTTTGAATTCATTTCATTATTTCCCATGTCAACCTTTTAAACAAGAAAATGTTATTTCTATGGATGCTTGCAAAATTATATCTTTTTTCAAATTCTTTCATTTCCCTGGATGCGAAAGATGAAGGGATTTATTATTGTCATGAATAGTTGTTTGAACCCATTATTTTTATTAAAAATTTACCTATATAGGTTAATCATTTTAATGCCGTACAATTTGAGCATCATGATCCTTCTTAGATTCCTGGTCAGTTTAAACATCAAGTACAAGGTAATGAGGTAGTTTCGTCTCAATCAATGTTTGTGGTAGATTCTCATTATCTTATTCAATTCTCTCAAGTAAATGACATCTATAATGATGGGGCATCTATTCAAGGTAAATTTTTGAAAACCTTCTTTCCTAACCCACATCATGTATGTTTTCTTCCCATAAAATTTCTTCAGCAGTTGTTTGTTGCTAAATTTCAACATCACAATAGAATTGGAATCTGGCTAGAGATTTATTATGTCAAAAAGTTTTGAGTTAATTTTAAAGGAATTATCCTACACATGTTCATTAGAGATGTTTTAATTCTTTCTATCTTTCTTAAAAGAATATTCTACTTCCTGCTTCTTATTTTCAATAAATTTGTGATTATGGGTACATAATTATTTCGATGGATGCATTGGTATTATAAAGATGAACCATTAGTAGGATACATCCAAGGAATATTCTCCTCATTCTTTGTCTCTCTTGGCTATTAATAATATTTCTCATAATTAAATTTGCAAATATTTATTTTCGAGTTTTATCTTAAACTTTTGGTTATCAACTAAAAATAGTAAGGATTTAGTTTTGAAATGTTATTTTTCTTTGTATCTCAATAAAATGTCTGATTAACTGAACATATCATATTCTAGTTTGTGCATGTTTCATTGATATATTCTTTGATGTGCTAGTATTATTCAGTTTTAATTTTCATTAGGACACATAATGTACATTTTATCTTGATTTGTCTTCTTTCAATTGTTTGACTTTACATAGTCCTTTGTGTTAGTTTAAATAGTTTGGTCAATTTTGTTTTTTTTTTGTTCTTTTTATTCTTTGATTAGAAAATATGAGTTGTTTTGTTTTCAATTTTTAAAAAGGTGAAATATGTCAAGGTTGTACAAATATGATCTTTACTTTGTTATGATTATAGATGGGTTTTTTTACCTAAAAACATCTACATCAGGTTTCAAATATTTGACATTGATTAGTGACTATGGAATAACACTAAGACTTATTTTAAGATTGTGATGGTATTCTTTAAGTAGAGGAACAAGTCTATATCTATCTTTTATTTAAATACCACTCCTCTTCCCACCACATTAAAGTATTCTTCTAGATTGATGGTTCAAGGGAAAATTTTGGGGTCAAATTTTTTAAAGTATGACATCTATTCTTTAAAATAAGATTATCTCTTGTACCACGCTGCTTCCTTCACCCAATTGTATATTGCAATTTTTACAAATTAAATCTAAAATGTGAAATTAATAAATGTAAGGAAGTTGAAAGCACTGTAAATTGTGGGAAGTACAAGTAAACATGTCAAGGCTATGGATGCTTGTTGGCAATGGGGCCATGCTTGTATGGTATCAAGATATTTTCATTGGGGCAATGGATTCTTGTGGGAAACGAAGAAATCTCAGGAGAAAGAGGTAGATTTTACAACTATATAGATGTATGTTTATCATAAAACTCCATAGTTGTACATTTTTCTATTCATAATATGAATATAGTACAAATTAAATTTTCTCTATTTTGGATTCATTGTTTAAATATAGAATATATATTAAGTACTCAAAATGCACATATTTATACAATTAAATTTTTCTTATGTGGGACACATAAGACCTTACAATGTTAAAGAATCTTTCGAAACTTATCATTTGGTTTAATAAACTAAAACCTCATTATATTAAGAAAAACAATAATTGGTTTTCCCAGTTAGTCATCATTTGTTGAGCTCTTAACAACTCCCCTTAATTTTTAGCAAAAACTAAAGGGACCCCCATCGAATTTTGGAAATTACTACCTTCTCTTGTATTTTGTTTCTCTTGATTTGAAGGGATGGTTTGATGGTTTTCCTTTCTTGATTGTTTGGTTTTGCATTCTTTTATCTTTGGATTACCTTTCATTGGATTATGACTTAGTGATGTGATTTTTTTGGAATGTAATCAAATTATATGTGTGCATTTATCTTAATGATTATGATTTTCGTGATGAGATTAATGCATAAAAACTTTTTATTTCGTCACATTTTTCTCACATGCATAGTGGTCATGCAATTTGAGTCTATTTGCTTTCCAATCATTTGATAATTTTTAACACGCTCACATGGACTTACTCAAAGTGGTTTCATGCCTCTGTTTGCTAAAAAATGGGTTATCATGATGTTTTGAAACTCTCGTCAAGATTTGGTCTTCAGTGCATAAATGAGTTAATTGGAAATTTTCACAATTTTAAGAAAGATAATTTGTGCCTTAAAATATTATGTGTTAAGGGGTGGAAATGAGATGACAGTTTTCAATTTCCATAATGCATTATTTTTTTATGAGCTTTTAACTTTTGTTTAAAAATTATGGGTTTTTATAATTTAATACTTTTTGAAAAAATGAAATCAAATCAAGGATTTCCCATATGCATTCATTTTGTGCCTTAAAAAAATGTATATTAAAATTTGGAGACGAGTAGATAGTTTTTCAATTTGAGCAAGACATCAATTTATACAAGGCTCTTATTTGGGTTTAAAAAATGATTCTTGCACAATTTTGTTCATTGACAAATATAATGATGCTTATTGACTTCATTGATTATTAGTTGTGTGATTGTGGAATTATTCTTATATATTTGTAACCTCAACAAATCAATTGCATTTTTAAAGATTCTATATTTTTTTGTGTTAAAGCTCTATTTGATAACATTATTACATTATTGAGATACATTATGATTGATTCATAGCTTTCCATTTCCCTTATTAGTTAGAAGTGTGTGAATTTATCGTTTGGAAAGAATGAACTCTACAATTGGTTGGAACTCTACAATTGATTTTGAAAATGAACTACATTCACAATTACATAATTTTTTAATGTGTTTTGAAAATGATCTACATTCAGAATTACATAATTTTTTAATGTGTTTGAACTTCAGTACATACAATAATTTTACCAATGTTAAAATAGAACACAATTTCTATACAACTAATAATAATAACAATAATACCAAAATAATAACTCTAAGTACATACAATAATTTTACCAATGTTAAAATAGAACACAATTTCTATACAACTAATAATAATAACAATAATACCAAAATAATAACTCTAAATAGCATTTATGATACCAATAATAATGAATTATTATTGGTTTCTTTATCATTATTACTTTGAATAAAGTTTTAAAAGAAATAGCATTGATGTTATGAATATAAATATAATGTATTTTTGCAGGGATACAATATCACACTACATCTGGGAGGAGAATAAGATCAAATGGTGAAGTTATATCTTCTCAAATAATTGAGGAGAATAAGATCAAATGGTAAAGTTATATCTTCTCAAATAATTGAGGAGAATAAGATCAAATGCTGAAGTTATATTTTCTGAAATAATTGCAAAAAAAACCAAAACAGATTAAGGAGATGGTGCCAAAGATCAAAGGATAAATGAAAACCATAGAATCACAAAGAAATCCACCACATGGATTATTGAGCCTAAGATCTCGTTGGTAAGAAGAAAAACCCTAATATGCCATGATTGCACTGTAGAAAGGTGTCATCATGAACCTGAACATTTGATGGAGATGCCACCAGATCGAAGATCACCACAGAGGTTTTGATGGAGATGCCACCAGATCGAAGATCACCACAGAGGTTCTTACGAGCTTGCAAGTTTGCATTGATGGAAGAGAAGATCGCATGAGATCATATTTGTCATTAATTTAATCACAGTTGGCAGTCATTCTCGAGGTTTAGCCATGAAATCATAGATATGGGGCACCGTTAAAAATTAAACCATGATATTGCAGGAGGGCGAGAAGGGATGTGTCCACATGATTACAGTATAGGAATTGCTATGGTTACAGTTCCACGTGCCACATACAACCAAATCGTTGGAAAATTAGGCTATGAAAATGCTGTGGATTAGTTCCAAAACACGGAGAAGACACCTAAGATTACAACATGCAATAAATCGATGAAATACACCATGATAACTGAGAGGCAGTTGCACCTAATCGTGGAAATAGACATGCCAGCGAGCACGTAAAAAAAGGACTTTTGGTGAAGAGGAGTCAACTCATCTCACTGTAAGAGAAAGGTTTAGTAAAGAGGGTAGCGACATAGTTATAAAAGAAAGGATTAAATACTAGCATAGTCGCTAAGTCGCTAAGTCGTGGTTGGTGAATGCCGAAAGGTCGCTTAACGCAAGCATGCATGCATTGTAAATTAGTACAAATGACTGGCGATCGTTGGTGATGCCAACACAGAAATGCTGTCATCAAACTTCAGCCAGCAGAAATATGAAACGCCTTAATATCTTAATATTTTTTAATCAGGTAGACTTGGCAATAAGTTAGTGAACACAGTAATTTTTAAACATGATTAGGTAAATGTAAAAAAGTAAACATATAAACAGATGTCTTTATTTTGTTGTGGTTGGTTAACTAAACTCTAAAATTTTTAGGGAATAAGGTTGGTCAACTAAAGGGCTCGAACTCATGTCATTTGTGGAAAGTGAACTTGTTTAAGGAAGATAACAATCATCCCTTCCAACCACTCAATTTAAAGGGAATTAACGATAAAGAAATCAATTTTAGTCATCAATATTTAGAATTCAATTAAATTATAATCTTGAATTAAATCATAATCTAAAATTAAATAATTATGATTAAAAAATGATATTTATCATTAAAGCATTCTCTATATTAATCAATTTTGAATAGAATTATTTTCTTGAAATTATGGAGTAATTAAAGAAATAAGAACATCCCTATAAATATTAAATTATCAATAAGTTGTTTTTTTGAAATTATGATGATGATAGTGGTGGTTAAGAAATGTAATGAATTATTTGATTTTCTTTATAATTTTATTTGTGTGCTCAAAAACCTTCAATACAAGTGTTTCTAAATCACCATATTAATTTTGATGAGTTAAAAGGTTAGGAAGGTTGGTATTATAACAAATTTTTTGAAATTGTGATTTAATGTGGGTGTAAAAAGACATTTTAAGAAAAAGTGTTTGTCATTTTCAATCCTTTTAGTGTCACAAAGATGACAAATTCTTTCTACCATGATATGTTAGGAATTTTCCAACACCCTCTTTCACTATAGAGCTAGTGAGAGTTTGTGCTTATTTTAACAATGTTGATTTTCTTCTTTATGCTTGTCAAAACAAAGAACTACTCTTATTCTAGAGAGGGTTGATCACCTCCATATGTTTGTGCTTGTTTTAGCAATGCTGATTTTCTTCTTTATGCTAGTCAAAACAAAGAAATATTCTTATTCTACATCATGGTTGATCGCCTCCATATAAAATCTTAATTTTCTTTTATCCCTTAATTCTTTATCACACCACAATTTCTTCTTAAATTGAGATGTAATAATATTTTTAATATTATCATTATTCTACATAGCGACTTCTTCATTTATTCCTCAATGATTTATACAAAACTTGATCTTTATGTTAACTCCAATTGAGTCACTAGTAGTTTTGATTAATGTTTTAAGCAAACTTAAAAAACCTCTTATCTTCCATATTATTTATCTTGTTTTTGTTTTATAACTATATAAAAAACATAAATATTAATAAATAATAAAATACAAGTATCAACATTATCAACATTGTAATAATTTTAATTATATTTTATATAAAGATATAAAATTTCATATCATTAAAAATAATATTTATTAAAATCAAATCTTAAAATAAATTATTATAATGATATTTATTTTTAATATATTTTATATATTAATTAATTTTAAATAAAATACTTAAATTTAAGAAATAGTTAAAAAGAAAAAGAAAATCTTCATATCAATTAATTTTCAATAATGTGCTTTTCTTGAAACAATGTTTAAGGAATAATTAATTCGTGATAAATATATGTTAATGAGCAATAAAATAATATTGTCAACATTGTGTAAGTATGTTTTTTTGTGACGAAATAAAATACTCATACCAACTAATAAACAAATAAGACAAAAGAGGATTATCCAACCCAACGATATTGGAAAAGAAAAAACAAACAAAGAAGGAAGACTAGAGAATCCCGAGAATCCGTGGAATTGGAAGAGGCATGCTTCATGTGGCCACTAAATCTCATATGATTCCAACATATGTAGTTACAATTACATAAATATATTAAAAATTTTAGTTGTTAAAAGAAAATGATAGTCTCACTCAAAGCATTATTATTAAAAGTAATTAGTAATAATGTGGATATTTTTTTAAATAAAAGTAAATAATTATAAGATTTTATAATTTTCAATATATGTATTATTAAAAAGATTTATGATAATAATAATAATCTAGTTTTAAGGTCATGATCAAGCAAGATATTAAATTGGTTGGATTTGAACCTATGATCTTTTAGGAGGAAACACATGTTCTTAACCATTAGGCCCACTCAACATGTACATTTTGTTCCTTGGCAAACCTCGGCTAGTCATATTAAGGGAGTTGACCATTATTTGGGTCAGATTGTCGACTACATTTGGATGACCAACAATCCGAATTATCTCTTGGTTCAATGAACTAGTCATCCTACTAGACAAGTATCTATTATTTTGTTTTGTGGCTCCATGATTAATCGCAAACTAGATGTGTGTGTGGATACCCTATCCTTTGTTGTTGAATGGAAAGCAGATCCAACCTACATCTTATTGTTGAAGGGTTCGATTCATGAATCGACCTATTGTGCATCTGAGCTAATTCCTTTTTTGCAAGGTTAAAAAAATCAACTTGCTCTTCTGGTTAGGTTACTCATTGAGGTCAACTTGTTCATTGTGATTTACCCACTCATTTTTCTTCTTCTTTGAACCACCATTCACAATTTCTGATTTAGTTTGAACATTTTTTATGGGAATGCATTCTTGAAGATTTTTTGGTAAGGTGGAGCCCCCTAACATATGGTAGATCGAGCTTGTCAAACACACCTTGTTATTGATAAGAATATAAACACTTGTTCTAACTTCTTGCCTAGATTGATAATATATCTTAAGATGGGTCGTAGATTGCAGGAACTTCATGTGTAGAATCTTATTGACCAACTTCGTAATGAGGCCATCAACTTACAGTCTATCATTTCCTTGTTGTAGACAGAGAATGTAGGACTGAAAAATGAGTTGAAGAATGAATATTATTGGCATGTTTTACAGGAAGCGTGTGCTTGTCATTGATGGAAAGAACAACAATGACGATGGCAAGAAGATATCAAAGTTCATAAGGGAAAGTGTAGTACATAAACATGATCAGGATCAAAATCCTTGATCATGGATCTTCTTTGAGAGTCTTCACGACCATCGGATCAAATTAAGTGAAGGATAGGATAAACGGGGCAAAAGGTTTGAGAATTCGATTATCCGAATCTTCATCAACCATAGGATCAAATAAACTGGAGGGATAGGATAAGAGAAGATGGAGAGACATTCAAATTAATCCAAGGCAAAGCTAGATCGCAGACAAATGAAGCCGTTGATCTAAGATCTTGATCAAACTGACATCATTTGTTTCAGTTCTAAAGATGTGAGGAGGTTACGCTCCGAAAAAATATCACTTCAAGATTTTTCAATTTGAGATTTGAAATTCCCAAAGTCCGAAGAGTCGGAGTGTCGGAGTAAATTTCAACCATCAGATCCATAGGGATACGTGGCGACGGATCATGAACTCCGGAGAAATCACTTCAAGAGTTTCAGTTTGAGATTTGAAATACCCAAAGCCTAGAGAGTAAGAGAGCCAAAACAAATTCTCAACCGTCAAATCATCCGAAGAAGATATCAAGAATCAAATCATCCGAAATAAATAAGGACCATCGGATCTGGAGAATATTATTCTAACTGTTAGATCAAGGAGATGAATATGTGTCACATCAGGTGACCACGTCAGCGTACCACCTCAGCAAGGACATATGGCAAACCTCGTCAGCAAGGACACGTGGCAACCACTTCAACCATGCCAAGTCAACATGTGACATGTGTAATGTTACTGAACTCCTAGAATTTTACTTCAGGAGTTTTACCACCAGCAGATGCCCTAAGTCCTGAAGTCCTGAACGTTGAATTCCCGAAGTGGACATGGGTCATCTGATCTGAAGAACACTTTGGGTGCATCTACAATCGTTGATCATTTTACGGTGGAAGGATAGTGTAAGTAGAATAGTCGAAGTCTTGGATTAAATGGTGGCCATCCATCTCAATGCTTGATTAAATCCTAGCCATCGGATTAAGAAAGAAAGGATAAATGTAAGGATCGAATATGACCATTGATCTGGTTTCGTGATATAAAAGTGAATCGTCCGATCCAGTCGACGAAATCATATTTGAAAGGTTGAAAGTCCAGAAGGTCAAATTCCTGAAGTAGAGGCAGAGTCGTCGATTGTGAAGGACAGGTGTTCGCAGATCATCGACTCTAGAAGATTGGCGCATGGAGAAAAGAACGGTTTGAAATTTGAAACTCTCGGAGCCCGGATCCCAAAGTAAATCACAAGTGTTGATTTAGGAAGGTTAGATCTGATCCACAGAATTTGAAAGGACAAATCTGAACCGTTAGTTCAGGAGCACCGTTAAGATTATGAGATCGACGGTCCCGTTGCATTGCGGGATCAGAACATGCTCGGGTATTAATTTTTCGTGAGCTCGCCGCAATCAAAACCATGGTATCACCAAAGGCATATGTGGAGCTATGTAGTGAATTGCGCAGAGAAAAGTAGATTTCCCTCAAACCACCTTTGGCCACACTTGCAATCACATGGTCACATGAGAGCATCGCCCAAGGTCACATCAAGGGAAGATTGGGGAAGGAGATAGCGTCGCTAGGCTCCACATCGGAGGTTACGCATTGAAAAGTCAAAAACATCTACGGGTATAATCCAACGACATTGATCAAACCAAATCTCATCGAAGGGTTGTTGTTTCATCTTGTGATTTATTGATCAGTTATGATTCAGTTACACTAACTGAATCATTGTTCCTGAGCGGTTGAATCATTGTTCCTGAGCATTGGAATCATGATTCCTGAGCGTTTCTTTGAGATTCCCGACTTGAGCATTGGAGATGCGGAGTGTAACGGATGATGAGAGCAGGGATAAAAGAAAAATGTCATGATAGAGAGAGGTTGTTGTTTCTCTATAGTCGAACTGTAAGCAATGAATATTACATCATGAACCGAGGGAGAAAATGTAGCGATGAAGAACATAAGTTGGATAGAGCATAAATGGTGAAAACAACAAACTGTATGAGAACTTAAGCGCAAGAAGATGCGAGAACGAAGACATTGATGTAGGCAAAGAAGACCAGTGTATCATAAGAATGATGAGACTGGTAAGCCATTGATAAATATTGTATCACTGTAATAAATTTCAACAAGCAAAGATTTATATCTTAGGGAGGTAGGGTGGTGCTAGGGAGGATTGTTTTCCCCAGAGTTTCAAGTGGGTGCTTGAATATAGGTAGTTGTAGCTTCCATCTAGTTGCAGCCAGAGAAACCAGGGTGGTAGGGTGGTGCAAGGGAGAACCATTGTTCTTTGTTATGCAGGTTGGTTCTTGTGTGACTAGAAGTTGGTGCTTCCATTGAGTTGGTGTTAGAACACTCAAGGAGTTGGTGCTTCCTTCTAGTGGGTCCTAGAGAAACCAGAGAGTTGGTGCACTCTACAAGTTGCAGCTTGTTAAAGAAGAGGTTGTAGCCTCATTTTGAGTTGGTGCTCAAAGAAATATGATGTACAAAACTTAAAATATTGCCTATCATTCGAAGAAGAAGAGGTTTTCTCCCTTTATGGGTTTCCTCATGAATATATGTCTCTGTGTATATCATATGTGTGATTGATGTTTGTTATTTCTGTTGTTCATGTCTTGCATAATCTTGATGATTACTTACAGAAGGTTAATAATATTTTAATAGGCATAAAAAAAATTAAGCACAGTAACAAATGATTCACCCCCCCCTCTCAGTTGTCTTAGTAATTCCAACAATTGGCATCAGAGCGGGTTCTTTTTATTTCAAGGTAGATCAATAAGCTTAAACATGAAAAGCCATGAAGGAACTTCAACCAATAAGCCTCCTATGTTTGATGGAACAAATTTTTCCTTTTGGAAGGTTAGAATGAGAACATACATCATGGCCTTAGGTGCTAATGTTTTGGATGTTGTAGAGACYGGGTATACAAAACCTGTTGTGTTAGCTTCCAAAGATGATAAGTTAGAATTTAGCTTCAATGMAAAGACAATGAATGCTATCTTGAGTGGGATTGYTGAAGATGAATTTGTAAAGGTCRTGCAACTTGAATCTACCAAAGAAATGTGGGATAAAATTATTAGCAGTTATGAAGGAGATGAGAAAGTAAAAGATGCAAAACTRCAGACACATAGATTGAAATTTGAACAACTAAAGATGAATGAGGATGAAACARTTAGTAAATATTTTTTAAGAGTTGAGGAGCTTGTGAATGCCATGAAGGGTCTTGGTGAGAAGATTGAAGATGCATTTTTAKTTCAGAAGATTTTAAGATCTTTGCCTGATAGATTTAATCCAAAATTTTCTGCAATAGAAGAACTGAATGATCTTAAAACTCTGTCTATTGATCAAATACTAGGAACTCTAATTGATTATGAAATGAGGATTAGAAAAGATAAATCCACCACTAGAGAAGAATATTTTAAAGCAGACAAGAATATTGATTCGTAATTAGATGATATTTAGGAAAAAATTGTGAGAAGGTTAAAGAAAGGATCAGGCAAATACCAAGGCAAGCTTCCCTTCAAATGTTTTAACTATGGAAAAATAGGTCACTTTGCATCTAAGCAACCACACAAGAAGAAGGAACAAAACTCTGAAGGTGAAGAGAAGTACAAATCCAAGATATTTGGTAAAAAGAAAAGTTTGTGTAAACAATGATGACTCTTCAGAAGACACAAATAGTGACTCTTCCTGTGAAGATAAGGTTAATGAATTTATGCTTATGGACAAAGAGGATTATGATAATAAAAGAACAGGAAGAGATGTTAATGATGAATAAGTTGTGGTTGATATGGAAGGTGAACTAATTAGTGCTTTAGAAGATATTGACAAACTCAGACTTAAGAAGAGAAAACAAAAACAATTGTTGATGCAGTTTGAAAAGAATGGTAAAAAACCCGATGAAGACTTTGCCCTTCTAAAAGTGGAGTTAGAAGAGGTAAAGAAAATAGAGGACACTCTGAAACAACAATTATCAGAGAATAAGGCAAGATGTGAATCCTTGGAAGAAGAGCTAGTAAAAACCAGAAAAGAGATGGAGAAGTTTAAAGCATTGTATCTCCAAAATCCTCCAAGCATTAAAGCCTCAGCAGAACTAAACAACATTCTGAGAAACACAGATATCGTTTGTTGAATAATGGTGTAGGCTATGTAAGTGGTTCAAGCAACAAACATACAAAAAGAAAAGAGCCAGTAAAGATGATCAAGTTCCAAGTCAACAGACAATCAGACCATGTGAGTACTCTGCCACCAAAAGCTAATAAAAACAAGATGATCCCTGATAAAAAACAAAGATATCAGAAGATGGAGCAAAAAATTCCAAGAATAAGGCCATCCTTCAGGTACAAAAAATTCTTCCATGGTTACTATTTTTACTGCTCTAATTTTGGTCATAATATTGCAAATTGTCAAATTAAGTTTAGAGACATGCAACTGAGGAGATCAAGAAATAAACAATGTTTGCAACGTAGAACTAAACACACAATGAGTAGAAAAGGTTGCAACAATCACTTTGAACTATTGAACAATGAGCTCGAATGCTATAACTTTCATAAATTCAGTGACAAAGCTGCAAAATTCCATCTGAATAATTACAAAGCAGATCCAAGGATAAAACCCTTAGCTAGAAATGTCAGCACATGGAAAAAGAAAGATAGTGAAAAATGTGGTCTAGTACTTTCAGCTCAAAGACAAAAGAACCCCTAGTATATTGATAGTAGATGGTCCAAACACATGACTGGAGACAAAAGTAATTTTATGTCTCTAAGTGAAAGCAAATCAAGAAATTTAACCTTTGGAAATGATGCACCAGGAAAAATCAAAGGTAAAGGAATGGTAAGTCTAAGTAATGGCAAAGGGAAAGCTCAAGATGTGTTGTTTATAGATGGTATGAAACATAATCTTCTTAGTGTCAGTCAAGTTTGTGATAGAGGATGTAAAGTTGTTTTCACTTCTAAAGATTGTAAACTACAATCTGTGAATTTAGGACAGTTGATTGCAAAAGGCATAAGAATAGAAAACAATGTCTATGTTTTGAAAGAAGAAAAAGAAGAATGTCACTTAAGCAAGTATGATGAAAGTTGGTTATGGCATAGGAGACTTGGACAACTAAATTTTGATCATCTAATCAAACTTAGAAACAGTGGGGCAGTAAAAGATCTTCCAAAAATATCAAATCCATATGATTATGTATGCAAAACTTTCCAAATAGGAAAGCTTACAAGGACACAGTTTAAATCTAAGAACTTTGCATCAATAGAGAAACCTCGTCAGTTAGTACATATGGATTTATGTGTACCATCAAGGATGGAAGGTACATGAAAAAAAAATTACTTCATGTTGATTATTTATGATTATTCTAGACTTACATGGGTTGCCTTTCTGAAAGAAAAGTCCGAAGCATTTGAAAAACTCAAATTGTTTAAGGCTCTCACTGAGAATCAAAAAGGAAAATGATTGAAGGAAGTAAGGTTTGAAAGAGGAGGAGAGTTTGGTTCAAGGTAATTCAAAGATTTTTGTGATAAACATGGGATCAAAAGAGAGTATACTATTCCAAGGACTCCACAACAAAATGGAGTAGTTGAGAGGCATAATAGATCAATTTAGAAAATGGCAAGATCAATGATGAATGAAAATAATATTTCTCAGACATGTTAGGTAGAGGTAATTGATACAACTATACACATTCTTAACAAATCTCATCTCAGGCCAAAAAGTGACAAGACTCCTTATGAACTATGGTTTGGAAGACATGCTTCAATCAAGCATTTTAAAGTCTTTGGGAGTAAGTGTTATATCAAGAATAATGATGAAAATCTTGGAAAATATGATGAAAGGTTTGATGAAGGTATCTTCTTAGGGTATGCTACAAACAGTAAAGAATACAGATGTTATAATAAGAGGCTACATAAATTGGTTGATTGTATTGACATAAAAGTTGATGAATAAATCCCGGTATGACATGTAAGCAGTGTTGAATCAACAACAAATGATATAGTTGAAGTTGAAGATGAAAAGGTCCAAGAATCAGAAAGAGAAGACTCTGAGTCAGATGAAGATACAAATACTCAGGCAGACTCAAATCAGTAGACAACATCAAATCCTCCCTCTAGAATTACTCAAAAGAATCATCCTGCAAGTCAAATAATTGGTGAGAAAGACAAAGGTGTACAAACTAGGAGAAGGATAATCAAAGACAACGATAAATCACATATAGCCTTCATATCCATGGTGGAACCCAAGAACTTTAATGAATCCAGTAAAGATGTAAATTGGTTAAAATCAATGAATGAGGAATTGGATCAGATTGAGAAGAACAATACTTGGGAGCTTGTTCCTAGACCTGGAGATAAGAATGTAATTGGCTCCAAATGGGTGTTTAAGAATAAAGTGAATGAACAAGGACAAATTGTTAGCAATAAATCCATATTGGTCTATAAGGGGTATGCACAATTTGAATGAAAAGATTTTGATGAAACCTTTGCACCAGTGGAAAGATTGGAAGCCATCATAATGTTTCTTGTCTATGCATGTCATAAGAACTTTAAAGTATATCAGATGGATGTAAAGTCAAAATTTATTAATGGAGATGTAGAAGAAGATGTATATGTGGAGAAACCTGAAGGTTTTTCACTAATGGATAATCTTGAATATGTTTGTAAGTTGAAAAAGGCATTATATGGACTAAAACAAGCACCACGAGCTTGGTATTATAGACTGGACAAATTTATGCAGGACAAAGGGTTCAAGAGAGGTATTGTTGACAATAATCTATACATTAAGTTTGGAGGTGATGATTTATTAGTTGTTTTGGTTTATGTAGATGACATTATTTTTTAATGTACTGATGACCCTTTAGTTCAGTGGTTTGCTAATTCTATGCAAACTGAGTTTGAGATATCCTTGATAGGAGAACTGTCATATTTTCTTGGTTTACAAATCATTCATAGTTCTACAGGGATATTTATCTCTCAAGAAAAGTATTTGAAAGAGATGTTGAAGAATTTTCAGATGGAATATTCCTCTCCTGTTAGTACAACTATGGTAGTTAGTTGCAAGCTCAGTAAAGATGATATTTCACCTGATGTTGATCAAATAACATATCAATCAATGATAGGCAGTCTTTTGTACATCACAACATCTCATCCTGATATAATGAAAGCTATTGGAATGGTAGGTCATTATCAGTATGCTCCTAAACAAAGTAATTTAGTAGCTATCAAAAGGATATTCAAATATTTGAAGGGTACAATGACTTATGGTCTCTGGTATCCTAGAAATTAGAATTTTCAATTAACTGCATATTCATATGTTGATTGGGAAAATTATTTGGATGGGAGAAAGAGAACCAATGGAGGTGCATTCTTCTTAGGTGATTCGTTAGTAGCATGGATTATTAAGAAGCAGGGATCTATTTCATTATCAACTACAGAGGAAAAGTACATTGTTGTTGCCACTTCATGCACCCAGATTTTATGGATGATACAAACTCTTTCATATTTGAAGGTAACTTATACTGATCCAATTCCACTTCACTGTGATAACACCAGTGCCATTAGTGTCTCCAAGAATCATGTTCTCCATTCAAAGACAAATCATATACCAATAAAGTATCATTTTATCAAAGAGCAGGTTATAAACATAGTTGTTCAGCTGAATTATATTCCTTCCACAAAACAAATTGCAGACATCTCTACTAAACCCCTAGCCAAGACACCATTTGAATATATCCGTTAGAAGATGGGTGTCATCCTTCTCTCACCTAAGAGATTCCATCCTGTCAGGGGGAGTATGTGTTGGTTGAATATCTAATACCTCCAAAAAGTCGTGCAACAGCTCAGGGGGAGCATGTTTTCTTTGACATTGATGTCAAAGGGGGAGAAAAGGTGTGGTCTGGATGCTATAGTTGGAGGTCTAAGCATAATAGTGCAGTGTTTCATGGTTTTCGTCAATGCCAAAGGGGGAGATGGTTGGCATGTTTTACAGGAAGTGTGTGATTGTCATTGATGGTAAGAACAAAAACGACGATGGCAAGCAAGGATAAAAGTTCAGAAGGGAAAGCGCAGTAAAGAAATGTGACCAGGATCAAAATACTTGATCATGGATGTGCTTCGAGAGTATTCATGACCATCGGATTAAATTAAGTGAAGGATAGGATAAACATAGCACAAGGTTTGAGAATTCGATTATCGGAATCTCCATTAGTCGTTGGATCAAATTATGTGGAAGAATAGGATAAGTGAAGATGGAGAGTCATTGGATTTAATCCAAGGAAAATATGCATTGTAGACAGATCGAGTCGTTGATCTAATATCTTGATCAAACCAACATCATTCATTTCAGGTCTAAAGATGTGAGGAGGTTATGCTCCGGAAATATCTCACTTCAAGAATTTTCAATTTGAGATTTGAAATTCCCGAAGTCCGAAGAGTCGGAGATCTGGAGTAAATTTCAACCGTCAGATCTAGAGGGATACATGGCGACGGATCGTGAGCTCCGAAGAAATCAATTCAAGAGTTTGAATTTGAGATTTGAAATACCCAAAGCCCAGAGAGTCGAAGAGACAAAACAAATTCTCAACCATCGGATCATCCAAATAAGATCTCAAGCATCAGATCATCCAAAATAAATAAGGACCATTGGATATGGAGAATATTATTCTGAACATTAGATCAAGGAGACGAATATGTGTCACATCAAGTGACCAAGTCAGCAGACCACCTCAGCAAGGACATATGACAGACCTCGTCAGTAAGGACACGTGGAAACCACTCGACCCATGCCAAGTCAAAGGTGACATGTGTAATGTTACGTCACTCCGAGAGTTTTACTTTGGGAGTTTTACCACCTGCAGATTCCCTAAGTTCCGAAGTCTCGAATGCTGAAGTCCCAAAGTGGAAATGGGTCGTCCGATCTGAAGAACACTTTGGGTTCATCAACAATTGTTGATCATTTTACAGTGGAAGGATACTGTAAGTAGAATAGTTGAAGTCCCAGAGTAAATGGTGGCCATCCCTCTCAATTCTTTATTAAGTCTCAATCGTCGGATTAAGAAAGAAAGGATAAATGTAAGGATCAAATATGACCATTGATCTGGTTCCATGATATAAACATGAACCGTCTAGTCTGGTCGACAAAATCATATTTGAAAGGTTGAAAGTCCATAAGGTCAAATTCCCAAAGTAGAGGCAAAGCGATCGATTGTGAAGGACAGGTGTCCGTAGATCATCAACTTTGGAAGATTGGCATATGGAGAAAAGCAGGGTTTGAAATTTGAAACTCTCGGAGCCCGGATCACGAAGTAAATCATAGTCGTTGATTTATGAAGGTTAGATCTGATCCACAAAATTTGAAAGGACACATTTGAACTATCAGTTCAGGAGCATTGTCAAGATCGTGAGATCGACGGTCCCATCGCATTGCGGGGTCAGAACATGATCATGTCTTAATTTTTCGTAAGAGGGCCACAATCAAAACCACAGTATCACCAAAAGCATACGTGGAGCTTTGTAGTGAATTGTGGGGAAAGCAGATTTCCCTCAAACCACCTTTGGCCGCACCCACAATGACGTGGTCACATGAGAGCATTTCCCAAGGTCACATCAACGGAAGATTGGGGAAGGAGCTAGTGTCGTTAGGCTCCAAATAGGAGGTTACGCATTGAAAATTCAAAAATCATATGTGGGTATAATCCAACGATGTTGATCAAACTGAATCTGATCGAAGGATTATTGCTTCATTTCATGATTTCTTGATCAGTTACAATTCAGTTACACTAAATGAATAATTGTTCCTGAGCGGTTGAATCATTGTTTCTAAGTGTTGGAATCATGATTCATGAGCGTTTCTTTGAGATTCCTGACTTGAGTGTTGGAGAAGCAGAGTGTAATGGATGATGAGAGCAGGGATAAAAGAAAAATGTCATGACAGAGAGAGGTTGTTGTTTCTCTATAGTCGATTTGTAAGCAATTAAGATTACAGCATGAACTGAGGGAGAAAATGCGGAGATGAAGAACATAAGATGGACAAAGAAGAAATGGTGAAAACAACAGACTATACAAGAACTTAAGTTCAAGAAGATGCGAGCAGGAAGACACTGATGCAGACAAAGAAAACCAGTGTAGAAGAACAGTGATGAGACTGGTAAGCCATTGATAAATATTGTATCACTGTAATAAATTTTTGCAAGAAAATATTTATATCTCAGGGAGGTAGGGTGGTGCTAGGGATGACTGTTGTATTCAGAGCTTCAAGTCGGTGCTTGAACATAGGCATTTGTAGCTTCCATCTGGTTGCAGCTAGAAAAACCAGGGTGGTAGAGTGGTGCAAGGGAGAACCATTGTTCTCTATTATGCAGGTCGGTTCTTGTGTGACTGGAATTTGGTGCTTCCATCCAGTTTGTGTTGGAACAGTCAGGAAGTGGGTGCTTCCTTCTAGTGGGTGCTAGAGAAACCAAAGAGTTGGTTCTCTTAGCAAGTTGCAGCTTATTAAAGAAGAGTTTGTAGCCTCATTTTGCGTTGGTTCTCAAATAAAGATGATGTACATAACTTAAAACATTATCTATTATTTGAAGAAGAAGAGGTTTTATCCCTTTATGGGTTTCCTTGTGAATATATGTCTCTGTGTATATCATATGTGTGATTGATTTTTGTTATTTCTGGTGTTCATTTCTTGCATAATATTGATGATCACTTGGAGAAGGTTAATAATATTTTAATAGGCATAAAAATTGTTTAAGCATAGTAACAACGGATTCACCCCCCCCCCCCTTCCTCAGTTGTCTTAGTAATTCCAACAAATATAACATGTTCTAGACTGTTATGGATGAGAAATCCAAGAGGGTTACTGTCTTGGGTAACACCATGGAATTTTTTTTCCATGATCTTGTAGATGAATTTCAAGAAAATATTGAACTTATTAAAGATTTGGAGGAATAAGTTAAAGATCTCCCTGACTCAAAAACCGTTTCCTTGGAAATGGAAGTCTACCAGCCGAAGAAAACAAATACCCAAGTAACTTGTGAAGTTTCCCACTTACAAGCCTCTGTTGACGAGTTTCATGAAGAAGCTACTCCTCTTCAAGTCAATAACAATCGTTTGTTTGATCAATATCAAACTTTGAAAGAATATTTTGATGGATTATTAATGCAGCTAACTAAGAAGGATGTGACTATTTACGGATTCCGAGACTGCAAATATAACCTTGAAGAAGAATTTCCTTGACTACAGAATGTTGAGAACGCGTTGAGAATAAGACTACTATTATTGAGTTGTCAAGCTCACCTATTGTTTCTTTCACACTTATAATTTTGATTGTAGTCCAGTTGTTGGTAAGAAGACTAATGATTGTGTTGTTTCTCCCAGCTTTGAAAAACAAACTACTCATATTGGGTCCCAACTGTTAAGAAATATGGAATATATGAGAGGAGGGCTTGGGAAGAATGTACAAGGTATTGTTGTTCCTATTACCCCTTTAGATAAATTCACCTCAAACATGTCTTGTTTATGATTTTTTTGTTGCCTCCCTCCCTACACCTGACATTGTTGTGACCAAGGAAGTTTAGGACACAAAAATGAAGTTCTATTTGTTGCGGGTAGAATTTATAGAATTTAGACTGGTTGGGAAATTAGGCTACAAAAATTATGTGAATTAGTTACAAAATGTTGAGAAGATGCCAAAGATTACAACATGCAATCAATCAATGAAATATGCCATGATAATAGAGAGGCAGTTGCACCAAATTGTGGAAATAGAGATGCGAGCCAACACTTAAAAAGAGGACATTCAGTGAAGAGGAGTCAACTCATCTCATTGTAAGAGAAAGGGGTTCAGTAAAGAGGGTTGCAACATAGTTATAAAAAAGAGTATCAAATTAAAGATGTGGGAGGAGAACCAAAACGGGAGAAGAAATATTCTATGCTATCGTGGCTTTGATAGCTCATCCTAGCCAAGGGGTGGAATAGAAAAGGAAAGAGCCCACGCTATAGTGGGGCTTTACTTGATTAGTTCATCAGATTGAGACTTACGCTATCGTGGTCTTTAACACCATATTGCAGTCATTTTTTTGTGGTTTCACATTGTAAGATACAGTCAACAAAGGCCACACTATCATGGTATTGATGGTTGAAAATTACCCTAAAGAATAGGGATTTTTTACAGCCAGAGATCATCATAGTTTACAACTGAGAGAAGTTGCATGTTTGTGGTCAATTGACAACAATACCATCTCATCTTGCAACACAAAATTCATCATGGGATTTTCTTGGGAATCGTCTAGACTTCTCTGTTGATTAACAAGTCTTTTTTGTTTTGTTTTAGTTAAATTTGATGAAACTTGTATAATTCTATCGAGTGTTTATTAATTTTGAACCCATACACCATTTTGAAAGCATATATCTATGATTGTGTAATGAATTATTCATTTATATTCTTGTTAGTGATATTGTATTAAGATTGTATTTTCTTCTAAAGAGAAAATTCTTCCAAAGCAAATTGGGTTCACATATTGGTGGATGTCACCATACTAAATACTAAATGAATATGGATCCTAATTGGGTGAGAATCTCCGAAAGACATTTCCTAGTGTCAAAACCACCCAAGATAAACCCAATTGATAAGAAATTACACACACAAGTTAACCCAATCTTATGCATTTTGTCAAGGTTGAATAAACTCATTTTTTTAAACATAACTTAAATTCAATTATAAATTGTATGCATGTGTTTGAATTGCGTTGTTAACAAGGTAATAAATGTAAATTTTCAAAATAATGTCATTAAATTGTTATTTGAATATAGTTGCATACTTAAAAAATCATGTCAAAGACACAACACAACTAAAAAAATATATAATTTCTTATGAATATTGATTTTAAAATAATGTTATTAAAATGGTAAGTATATATAGTTCCTTGTGATATTAAGAAAATTAAAAATGAAAAAAAAAAATTCTGAAAATGTTTTGTATTCACGTACATTAAATTATAATTTTAAAATTTGGTTTATCAGATTTTAGGAAAGGTAAAGAATTACTTGGTTTTCTTGATCCAGGTGGATATCAGTGGCCATCCACCTATTCCAATTGGCTCAAAATAGGCTTCTGGCAATTTACTAATTTTAGCAGTTTTTCGGTTCCTAAACTTCTCGAGCCATCTTGAGGGCCTAAATGAAGTTTTTTTGGGATTGATCACCTCAATGATATCCAAAGTTTCTGATTGGGCCTTTAAAATGAATCTCCTTGTCGATACCTTTCCAACAAGCTATCGTGCACCCCAAACGAATACCGTATGCCAAAGTTACGTCCCCAAGAAGTTCATAAACCAAACTACCCAAAATGGGGTCCACAAAATTGTTAGCTTTTCATCTTTTGGGGTTAGGGTTTTGGATTTTATTTATGATAAAAAGGCCTTTGGAGCCTCATTGTAAAATCATATTCTTGCAAATGTGAGTAGCCTTCACATCTCTTCTCATAGATAAGATGCCACAATTCTTGTGAGTCTTTCACTTTGTATTTTTACAATCTTGTACATTTAGCTCATTAATAGAAATTGTGTATTACTGTATGTCTGTGTTTATGGTTATATATATAATAAATATTTGTTATGTTATTGGATATCTGATATATCTATGTACATTTCTTTATTATATCTCCGCTCTCATTTTGTGCCGAAAATAATCTGGATCAATTGTATCAGAGCAAGCTACTCTTGATCGTTTTTTTCAGTGCATGTCCCCCACGAAGTATGAGTATAGAAATTTGGGTCTCAAGCTTGTCTATCTCGAGGAAACTCACTCTCGCATTCCCAATAAACCATCCATGGAAGAAGAAAAGAAAAATGACAGAGCAAACGATTCTATTAATTTGTTGCTTGAGCAAGCTCTCACACGACAGAGGGATGAAATGATGGAGAATTTTCCCCACTTCCTTGAACGCCTTCCAATAAAAACCGACGCATCTTCATCAAGTGTCCACTTTGGAGGCACCTCTCCTTTCAAGGTACAAGTTAATTTTTATATAGATAGATGTAGATGCCCTAGAAAAATGGTTAAATCTGCTAAAAGGTTATTTCCTTGTTCACAATTTTTTCAAAAGGGAAAAGATCAGCTTCGCACTCCTTAAATATCTCCTCCATGTCAAACATTGGTGGAAAACTTACTGGGAGAAAAGTTCCATAGAGGAGTCTTGAATATATGGGGTCGATCCCACTTAGGATTGTTTTGTGGATGCGGTCAAGGAACAATATTACCCTGTTGGTAACTATGATGACCAGTACATGAGATGGACCACCCTGCATTAAGAGAGGGCCCAAGCAGTGCTAGAGTTCACCAAAACCTTTCATACCTTACTTGCCTATATGGGTATCAAATACTCTAAGAGAAATTTGGTTCTAAAATACCATGGGGCTCTACACAGGTACATCCAAACTGAAATGAAGTTTCTGGACATCTCATCACTAAGAGTTTCCTATCGATATGTTGTCAAAATCAATCAGAAATTTAGGCACCAGAACAAATGGAAGTTCGGGTTTGCAAAATCCACAACAACCAAAGTATGATAAATATGGCCCTAACAAAAAACCTCCCAAAAAACTGTCCAAGCCACAGGAAAAGAAGGGTCATGTGAAGATGAACGACACTGGAAAGTGGTGTGATTTCCACAAAAGCACCTATCAAAACATTGATGAATTTCGCTCAAAACAATCATTGGTGGCCGAGATAAATGACAGGGATTCGAACCATGATTCATAAAATAATTGGAGAATACAAATCATCGACGCAGACCCCACTGTTATTGTCATGACTGCAACAATTCAACCAGAAGAACTGATAGATATTGAAGAGGGGAAGCACCTTTTTAATTCACAGATGTGGGTGAAGGTGACCCCGCTACATTTTATTGTTGATAGTGGAAGCCTGAAGAACCCCATCTCAACATAGGTCATCAAATAGTTGGTATTGTCGACAACACCAAACCCGCAACCATAAAACATTGGGTGGCTTCGCTAGGGATGAGATCTCTTTGTCACTAAGCAATGTCGATTGTCTTATGACATCCATCCCTTCAAGGATGAGGTATTATGTGATGTTTCCCCATGTTGAGCTCTCAACACACCCTAAAAAGGTTTATGTCAAATTTTTACTTTTTGGGTATCACTTAATCTTTCGCACTGTCTGATTGCGCTTTAGTATGAAACTATTGCCTATGATTATCATTTATGCTTTCATGTTGAGTCGTTTAAAGTCTGCTTGAACATGTGAAAATCATCTTAACTTTAAAAGGGACTAACATTTACTTAAGGAATCAATAGTCTAAATTTTCCCCCAACGCACTTAGGAAATTCGGCCTCAGGAAACATTAAAAGTGACGAAAATCGCTTGAGAAAACCAAAATAGCTGAGCGTCGAATTTCATCGGCATCGGCAGAAGGAGGTATCTCGTCTCTGTGAATAATATTCACTAAAGATATCGCCGAAGACTGATCTGTTTGGCATCGGTAGAATATTAAAAGAATAAGAATAGCGCGAAGTAAAGGTGATATCACCGATCGTCGACTTTCGAAATATTTTCGGCGTCGGGAATTTATGAAGATGATAACCCACGAAGAAAAATATGCGTTAACTTTACTCTTGAACATCGATCCCCAATGCCATCCTGACATCGGTAGTCGCAATATCTAGCTCTTCTAGCGCATTCAACGTGAATGAAGCCCAAGTGCAATCCTTACCCACAAGCGGAGTTCTGGGTTTTAGTTTTAATAACCCTGAGTCAGTAATGCCACGTCAGCATCAATCAGTATCAGAAGTTTCTAAAGGAAAGTATCAACAAACTTACAAAACAAATAAAAACAACAATAATTATAAAATCACATAATTTACAAGAAGCTTAGATAAAAAAAAACACAGTAGATTCACTTACAAAGAGGGAACACGATATATTCAACTGAAAAACATTTTCAAAATCTCATATATTAAGGCTCCCACCATGCTCGGGTTACATACAAATAAATACCACCGACGCCTTGACTAATCGGCCTGGTTACATAGAGAATGTGAAAACCGTCACAACAAACAGAGAAAACTATCAAACATCCCTTTGGAGAATGAAAAACAAGATTCTTCCCATCATGTATCTCCTACACACGGACCTTCTCCCGGACTACTCCTCGCATCTTGCAATGTTTTCATTTTTTCCTTCCCCATCATCCTCTGTGCTTCACGCAGATGCACAATCGTATCTTGCGCTTCCCGAAGCTGTCTCTTGAGCCAATTTATGCTTCCTTCACGACCCTGCGATGTCGATACCTCTTGGATGTTCGCCACCAATTGTCTCTGCAATTCTCTATTTTCTTGATAAATTTCGGCTATGACGAGTTCGGCCCACTCTAGTTGTTGGAGGACACTTCCAAGGGGAGAACCCGATGTCTTTTCCCTTCCCTTTTTTCTCCTTCTTTCTCGACTGGTAGTCCCAACAGGCTCTGGCCAAGTAGTGTGCATTGTAAACTCCTCAGCGGTTGGGTGTGCACTCATCTCAGTTGGGAGGTGGCCTTCTCCCCCTATTTCCTTATTTTTCCTAGGTCTTCTCCTCCTCTGTGGTGTCTACTTCTGAGAGGGAACGACCTCCAACATATGTCCTTAATACATATTTTTCTCCACTCCCACCTCTGCTTGAGATGCTGACACTATTTCCGAGCAAAGGTAGGTACCTCCTATTGAAGCTTCTGGGACACTTGATGCCAAAAAGAAAGAGTCCCAGGCACGTTGGGGCTCAGACCTGGCACTCCATCTACCTCACAAACACCTTCCCTTGTTGAAAGGGGATCCCATAGTGAGACAATGTATTGGCTTAGACGTCTGCGAATGAATAAAATAGGCGACACAGAGCTTCGTTGGATTTGAACTCGCAATACCAACACTACCGATGAATGAACTTGACTAATGCGTAGAATCCCCACATAGCCTCTAGAATTTATAACAGAATAAGGAAGCAAACAAAAAGTGCCAAAATAACACTCATGCCTCATGTTGGGATTTCTTGAAGATTTAACACATCATAGTGGCTTGACGGATGCAATCCAGAATGCATGAAATGTCATTGATCAGAGTTGTAGGGAATATACGATACGATCATTCCAATATCTTTAATCTCCCCAGCTTCCATTATTGGTGAATGATAGTTAACACACTTGGTGATACGTCTTCTGTAGGAACAACTTGCCTCGACATGAGGCATTTAACGACTTCCTTATTATAGTATCTAACCTTTTGGGAGCCTACGTGCACTTTTGACACACGTTCGGCTCTGGCATCCTTTCCCAACTCCAAGGGTCAATCGACCACTGTGACGGTTTCGATGCTCGTATCTGTCGTACCTGATTTTCCACGCTATGGCGCATGGATATAACTCATTGAAACTGAATAGGAGTGGCGGCGTGGACAAGGACATTACAGTTCATTCAAAAGGACGACTGGGATCACGTAAGTATTAAACGATTGAGACTAACGAGCTCTACAAGTACGCATCGGTCTATTCTATTTTTGTTTGCATCTTACTATGCGTTGCCTGATAAGTGATTTCTAAACTACCTCAACCCGGATTGCAGGAAATATCCTCTCAACTATCGAACAAAGTTTGCTCTGTGACCTCATCGAGGAACTCGAAAGAAACATCGAATAAAAATCAACAAAGTAATGAAGGATATCGGACACCCCGAGTTCGGCACCCCCAACAACGTCGTCGACCTAAGTGAAGTAGTCATGTCGCATGCCAAACATGATTCACTATGGATCGAAGAGCTCGCAAATATGACTAACGCAAGGCTGGGGCAAGTGCAACGATTTGCAGAGCATCCAATCAGAGCTTGAACTGTGCTACAATAGTTGAACTCCAGTCTAGTGAAGTACCAGACACATGCGATCGACATCATAGGAATACATGCGGCTCCAATGGAACGACTCAAATTTCCATGGGACCAAACTTGTGAAGAGTTGTTTATCAGTTGGTCTCAGTACGAGAGAAATCACCATTTTCAAGAGATATCTCAGGCTGATTGTTAAAGAAATTGTTAGTATAGGATGCCATGTGGTGAATTTTGTTTTTCTTAAACTGCACTTAGACATTAATTTCAGTTAAAATTTACATTATAAATAAAGACATCGACCAATTAGTTAAGTGTCGATGGTTTTTGTAATAACTCTTGTTTTTTGGTTGTTAAGAATTATTTTGAAGCTACTATGAATTGAGAAGGCCTTCTGGACCAAAGGAAAGTCATTTTCATCAAATGCATGTGATCGGACGTGGAGAAGAACTATTTCCCATCTCATTTCATGAATGATGTTGTAATGAGTAAGATTTTTTTAATCTATTGTCAAGTTATCTGGTGCAATATTTTGTTGTTCTTTACTTTAAATGATGAAGATGAATCGTTATGTTAACATGTGATGAATGATTATGGTAGATGAATTATTTTTCTTGCCATTATCTAATTTTCATATCTATTTTCTTTTTGATAATTAGTTTCTCAAATAATAATTGGATTCTCACGAGGTTAATGTATTAGTAGTAGGCTTGTGGTATAGAATCATTGTCTGCATGCTTGAGCAGCGGGTTATCCCAAGTTCAGCCTCTTCCCCGGTAGTTAGAATTTAATCCTGTTTGTCACCAAGTTGGTTTATGCCGGCTTAGATCTCATATTGGTCTCACCCAAGAGAAAATACAAAAAGAGATAGTTTAAACTGAAGTAAGAGCCTTCACAAGAAAACATAAAGCCCATCGATAAATTTGTCGGATCGCAAGATCTGGAGAACCATTCCACCATTAAACGCCGCAGTTTATAATTGGGCCTCAATGGCGGGTTTGGTTCCTACTCTTGAATCATGTATTTAGGAACCATCAATAGAATTGGCGCTAGAAGGAGGGCCTGCAAATGAATGGTTGAATATATATTTTATATAGCATTTCAAACATCCTACAGATTTGTAACAACCCACATGCATGGCTAGTCATTCCAAAGATAGCCCACACACATTGAGTACTCCTGGGATGAGTAACTCACCACATCCCGAGGAAGAATCTTTTCAGTCTGAAATACCTTACGCTCTTCCTCACGAGGAAGTAAATACCTTGACATATTGGTGCATTGTCCTTAGCTCCCATACTCCCTCGAAGAAAACAACAAACCAGACCAGTAGTTAGTACTCCCAACAAGGTTTTTCATACACTCGGTAGAATACTTAATAGATTTTGTGATTATCAAAATCCAAGAACTTCTTGATTTGATGCCCGAAATGCCAATCGATGACATCTCTAAACCAAACGATTTCTCAGAAGAAGAGGATTTTAACTCAGATTCTGAATATATGGAAGGAAACAATGACCATAATGATTAAAGGGGGAACCCACCTCTGAACAATCAACCCTTGTTAGCCAGAGATGCTTTGGCCCTCTCAGAACAGTCCATAACTTTCCCCGGCATCTAGAGAAGTTGTTGCCTAAGTTCGATCCTAAAACATATGGATTTCCTGAAGATCATATCAAAACATTTATACTAGCAATCAGACTTATGAACGTCCAACATGAAGACGTAGTTTGTAGGCTTTTCCCCTACATGTTTGAAAATTCAACTTCCACGTGGTATTTTAATCTGCCAGTAGGATCTATAACTAGTTGGACCAAGTTTCAGAAAGACTTTCTAGATAAATTTGTAGAGGAAACTACTACGGGAGATCTGATGGATGAGTTATTCACTGCCACCATGAGTTCAAAAGAAAGAGTCAAATATTTCAATCAAATATTCACGACCATCTTAAACAAGTTTCATCCCCAAGTGAAACCAACCCAGGAATTGCAAATCGAGGTTTATGATAATGCGCTCCCAGCTTCTATCTGTATGTTTGTAAAAAGAGCCATCAAGCAAACCCTGGCTGAAATTTTGAAGAAGCCAAAACGATAGAATTCCAGATGAAAGGGTGTAAATAAGGCCAAGTCTCTCTAGTTAATAAAGAAGCTCAGCATCCTCCTAGGAGAGGACTCCTTTTGGCTAGATCATCGGGGAAACAAATAGAGAAGACTCTCAACAAGAGTAACAGAGACATAGAATACCTACAACACATGGTTAAGAAATTATCAAATGAGATCATAGACATGAAGAGGAATGCAGGGGAGGGAAACCAAGGCCAAAGGCCCTACAAGCCTTTCTTTAAGAGGAACCCACCATTCAAGGAAATTGAAACTCCCCCAACTAACTTAAATATTGATCTAGGGAATGTTGCATATGATTCTTTCTATACTTATCACTGGGAAAACCACTCTGAAAGAGACTTCCCTTAATGGGTTCATGCCATGAATTTGATGGCCAATCGGTTTCTAGACGAAGTCTCCCTGGCCAAACAGCCAAGTAGTTCAGCTATGAATATTGTTGACGAGGAAGAGATTGATCCACCACAAGATACAACCATGATGATTGACCTGATCATGTCTTTCGACGACCTATTTGAGTCTTAGGAACAACCCGCGGAAGTCTCGGTGATACAGACACATAGTAAGGGTATGCCCAGCTTGAAAGATATCACTGCCACCCAGACCTTGAGGAGTAAGGAAACTCCCGATCACCCAAAAAAACATTTTTCTCTAGGCGAAAACCCTATAAGAATCCATACCCGAGAATCCCCCAAACTGGATTACAATGTAGTCGAATATTTGAAGAATTTAAAGGCTAATATATCAGTTATGGACATATGTAGGATTCCTCAACAGAATGACTTTTTGTTACATGGTTTGAACTCGGTAAAAAAGTTGAACATGAGAAACGTTCAAGAAATAAATATGTCTCCCACAGATCTAGTAAGAAAACCAACTGTGAACACCTTCTTGGAAGATAGAAACGAAAAAAATTTGTCCCACCGTTCCTCTTAACATTTGAAGTCTTCAATAGAAACCTTCTCAATTTTTTGGTAATATTATGGGGCGTGTTCCAACGTTATGCCCTTGTCTATTTGCAAAAAATTGCAAAAAATTAAATGTCGTTCCTCTCAGTAGTGATAAACATGTCATACAACTAGACAGAACCCAGGTCAAGATCATGGGAGAAATCAAAGATGTAATGATCAGGATAGTGACACATCCCAAGTTTGTGCAAGTGATTGACATCATTGTAGTAGATATTCCAGAGGCCTATGGGTTATTACTAAGTTGAGATTGGTCTAAAAAGATAAACAGATATTTCAGTACAAACTCGACACACCTTTGGCTACCACTAAAGGGATACAAGAACATGATCGGAACTGATAGGGAGAGATATCTAAAACACATGGTCACTAATCTTGAAACCCTAAACGAACCCCCATCCATAGATTTCCTCGTTTTGGGCAATTATTCCTGTGAATCCCACTTTAGAAACTTTGCTCCTCTCTTGTCCGATGTCCCTCTCACTCAAAACTCTGAAATGATTTTTCAATAAAAGTCGTTGATACCGACAGAAGACACACTTTTTCTGTTAGGACCCTACGCTAGAGATTACAAAACAAAAGATAGGAGAGAAAAAAATTAATAAGGGAAAGAGTGATTGTCATCCACAAATTTGGACTTTGTACTTTGATGGATCTAAATCGCAAGAAGGGTTAGGATCAGGGTGCATCCTTATTGATCCTAAAGGTAAATGTCATTTCCAATCTTGTAGGCTAGAATTGGAATGTACAAACAACATTGCCGAATATGAAGCTCTAGTACAAGGATTAAAGAAAGCTATAGACTTGAATATCGAAGAATTGAGGGTTTTCAGAGATTCTAAAATCATTGTTAGACAAGTAAGGAATACTATAAATTGCAATTCTCCTCACCTAAAGAACTATCAACTGGAGGTGCATAGTTTAATAGAGCATTTTGAAGCCTTCAATATTACAGCGGTCCCCAGAGAAAAGAATATTCTTGTTGACTCCTTGGCCACAACTGCTTCCAAGCTGTCACCTCTAGAGGATTATGAAGCCTCCTGATTCACTGTGGATCTTCTCTACAAACCTTCAGTGCCTAATAACATTTCTAATTGGAAAGTATTTGAAGGTGATGAACAGATCATAAACTTCTTAACTAACAAAGACAAATTCAAATATTTGGCTATTGATGATGAAGTATTCCAAAGGAAATCAATAGAGACCGATCCTAGGATAGGACAACCTGTTGATAAATCAAAGTCTCACACAATCCCCAAAGGTATAGCTAATGTATAAAATCTTCTTGATCTAAAAGAGTGATTTAAGGGGCCTAAAAGAACAAAGACTGGTAGCTCTTGTCCCCTACATGAAAATATAAATCTCGGAACCTCAGAAAACCCAAAGAATGTGAATCTCGGCAAGACTATATCTAAGGAGGAAAGGAAAGATTATCTCAAATTGTTCAGAAAATACCAAGATGTCTTTGCATGGTCCTATCGAGATCTGAAAATGTATGATACCCACATCATTCAACACACTATCCCGTTAAAACCCGAAGTGAAATCTTTCCAACAAAAGATCTAAAAGTATCACCCATCCCTGGAACCTCTCATGTATCAGGAATTAAAAAAAAAAAAAGATGCCAAGATCATTTTCCAGGTTAGGCATTCTGCATGGGTAGCAAATCTTTTTCTGTTGAGGAAAAAGTCGAGAGAGATCAGCCTATGCGTAGATTTTAGGAACCTCAACAGAGCTTCAGAAAAGGACAATTACCCAGTCTCACCAATGGAACAACTCCTGCAGACTGTGTCTGGCTCAGATATTTTCTCTCTACTAGATAGTTTCTCTGGTTACAACCAAGTTTTGGTTTCAGAGGAAGACCATTTAAAAACCACCTTCTGAACCAAGTGGGTAACCTTCACTTATAAACGAATGCCTTTTGGGTTAATTAACGCAGGAGATACCTTCCAAAGGGCCATGGACGTATATGTTCAGGGAATAATGAATAAATGTGTGGTAGTATATATAGACGATGTAACGGTGTATTCAAAGAATAGAGAAGAGCACATCCAACACATAACTCAGATTTTCAGAAGGTGTAGGAAATACGGTATATCCTTAAACCCTAAGAAAACCATATTCGATGTCGAGGAAGGTAAGATGTTAGGTCACATTATATCTCAAGAAGGAGTTCGCATAGACCCAGAAAGGATTAAGGCCATAGCTCAACTCCCCTTGCCCCATAACAAGAAAGTTATGCAGTCCTTTTTCGGGAAAATCAATTTTGTGAGGAAATTCACTCCCGATTTCGCGGAAATCATCAAACCCTTACAAAATATGATTCGCAAGGATGATGAATTTAAGTGGGATGGTGAGAGAAAAGGTGCTTTCAGCAATATAAAATCTGTTATATCCCGAGCCCTGGTGTTGGGAAGTCTCGATTTCAATAAAGATTTCTTCATCTATAATTTCTCCTCCGACCAATCATTAGCTGCAGTTTTGAATAAGAAGGATGATGACAACAACGAGGCCCCAGTTTCATTCATGAGTACTAATCTTCAAGGAGTTGAGCTCAATTATCCTTCTATAGACAAACAGGCCTATGTGGTATATAAGACAGTAAAACATTTTAGGTCCTACATCCTCAAGAACCACACCAAAGTGATTGTGCCACACCCTGCTGTCTGATCCTTAGTTACCCAACAAGAAATGTGGGAAAGAAGAGGGAACTAGATGGCAGTAGTCCAGGAATTTGATCTAGACATAAAACCTGCCAAACTAGTAAAAGGACAAGGGTTATGCAGGCTTGTAGCCGAATCCCAAGACCAAATAAATGAATATTTTGGATGGGAGAACGAAATGGCACTATGGTGTGGCGAAGTATCATACATCGCCCCGGGACAAGAGTCTTGGTATAATAATTTAGCTTATTTCCTACACCACAGGACCTATCTGGAAAGCCTCAACCCTAGGGAAAGGAGAGCCCTCAGGTTAAAACCTGCACAATATCGCCTTATAAATTCAGTACTCTTCTGGATCAATTATGATGGAGTACTATTAATATGTCTCAGACGTGAAGACATAGATAAAGTGTTGAAGGAGCTCCATGATGGCCCTACCGGGGGACATTTTTCAGGAAACACCACCACTCATAATATTTTGAGAGTCGGCTACTATTGGCCCACCTTGTTCAAGGACGCTCATTCTTACGCTAGAAACTGTAAAACTTTTCAAATGAGCGCTGGGAGGGAGAAGAGAGAAGCAATCCCACTCCAACTTGTGATTGTCTCTAGGCCTTTTAAGCAATGGGGGTTGGATATCATAGGAGAAATTACACCCAACTCTTCAAGACAACATAAGTACATTCTTATTGCTACCGATTATTTCACGAAATGGGCAGAGGCTATCCCTTTGACTCATGTAAATGAAAAAGTAGTGATCCAATTCATAGAAAAACAACTGATCACAAGGTTTGGTGTCCCTTCTATCCTAGTTTTTGATAATGCTACTTATTTTTCTTCCACCCTCTTGACAGATTTTTCTCTGGACAAAGGAATCATAATTAGGTACTCGATGAATTATTATCCCCAGGGAAATGGTGTGGAAGAATCAACTAACAAGAACCTAGTGAGGATATTAAAAAACATGGTTGCAGATAACCAAAGGAATTGACATAATCTACTCCATAATGCTTTGTGGGCCAATAGAGTCACACCCAAGGAATCTATAGGGAATTCCCCGTACTTTCTGGTTTATGGACAAGAAGCCATCCTCCCAAATGGGCTCTATCTTCCATCTCTTCAACTAGCCCAAGATTCCAGCGAGGAGCCTTCATCGGCCATACAACGAAGAATAAACACTCTGCTCATGCTGGAGGAAGAAAGAGAAAAGGCTAAGTCAAAATTCCTAGCTCACCAACAGATATGAAAATATGGTTTGATAAGAATAAGGCTAAAGAGAAGAACTTTGAGGTACGAGACCTAGTGCTAAAGTGGGACAGAGAAAATGAACCAAAAGGGAAGCATTTTATGTTTCAAAATTAGTGGCTTGGACCTTTCCAAGTGGCTGAAAAGATTGGGGCAAGCACGCATCGACTGCAAAATCTAAGGGGGGGAACTGATGCCCCTCCAGTTAATGGCCAAGCCTTAAAAAAATATTTCCAGTAATAATTTTTCATTAAAGAAAAAAATAATAATAAATAAATAAAATAATAATAATAATAATAATAATCTCTTTTGTTTGTATGTTGTTTTTATGATTTCGGTTCTGGTTAGATCTTTACGATTTTTCTTTATTTTCTTTATTTTGTAGTTTTGTTTTCTGCACTTTTGAAGGTTGTGTTTATAAAGACAATGGTTGACCTCAAATCATACGACATAGCCAACTCTGTTCCTAACTCATCGCTCACAAATAACACAAGATGCATTAAGGAACCTATGGTCGCATTGAAGAGTCCTCTATCCAACCTACGCAAATGAACAACTTTGGAGAAATGTCAGAAGTGTCTTCTTAGTGGTTTGGTAAGACCATAAGGGAAATTTAGAAATCCTAAAAGGACTACATGAACCCAGAAGGAAAATCTAGCAAATAATTCACCTTAACCACCTCACCTTGTGAAATAAACAGACATCATCCTCTCCCGCTCGCTCAGGGTGTCATGCTAAAATACAATTGGTATTATCAAAAGAGTGAAAAGTAGGAGAGGATATGCAGATATCTTCRTCGAGGCTATGGATGCTCACTGGCAGCAGAGCAAGGTCTGTGATGTCGGGGTGACTTCGTCGGGGCTATCGATGCTTGCTGGCAGCGGAGCGACACCAAAGCAAGTGCATAAAGGTAACTGAAGGCTTCATGTCGGTGAGTTCTTTTCTAAAATTTTGTAAAAGGGGGGCATAAGTTAGGGTCAAAGGAAATGAAGGAGGAAAAGGGTTAAAACCCCACAAGCAGACCCAGAAGCATCAACCAGAGAACTTCAAATGCAAAGGTAAAGAGGTTCTGATTGTCAAACCAATCAAGGTTCTCCATCAGATTCTGTATCAGCCAATCCTTGGAGAAGGAACAAATATTTTTCTTTCTCCGAGTGAATCACCATTTGTTGAGCACTCAACACACCCTAAAAAGGTTTATGTCAAATTTTTACTTTTTGGGTACCACTTGATCTTTCGCATTGTCTGATTGCACTTTAGTATGAAACTGTTTCCTATGCTTATCATTTATGCTTTCATGTTGAGTCGTTTAAAGTCTTATTGAACATGTGAAAATCATATTACCTTTAAAAGGGACTAACATTTACCTAAGGAATCGATAGTCTAAATTTTTCCCCAACGCGCTTAGGAAATTCAACATCAGGAAAGATTAAAAGTGACGAAAATTGCTTGAGAAAAACAAAATAGTCGAGCGCCAAATTTCACCGGCGTTGGTCGAAGGAGGTTTCTCATCTCTGCAAATAAGATTCACTAAAGATATCGCTGAAGACCGATTTGTTTTCCATCGACAGAACATTAAAAGAATAAGAATCACGTGAAGTAAAGGTGATATCACCGATTGCCGACTTCTGAAATATTTTCGGCATCAGGAATTTATGAAGATGATAACCCACGAAGAAAACTACGCGTTAACTTTACTCTTGAACGCCGATCCCCGACGCCATCCCGACATTAGTAGTCACAATATATATCTCTTCTAGCGTGTTCAACGTGAATGAAGCCCAAGTGAAATCCTTACCCACAAGCTGAGTTCTAGGTTTTATTTTTAATAACCCCGAGTCAATAATTCCACGTCAGCATCAATCAGTATTGTAAGTTTCTAAAGGAAAGTATCAGTGAACTTACAAAGAAACTCAGAACCATGATAATTATAAAATCACATAATTTACGAGAAGCTTAGATAAAAAAAAAAAACACGGTAGCTTCACATAAAAAGAGGGGACATGATACATTCAATTGCAAAACATTTTTGAAATCTCATATATTAAGGCTCCCACCATGCTCAGGTTACATACAAATAAACACCACCGACGCCTTGACTAACCGGACCGGTTACATTGAGAACGTGAAAACCCTCACAACAAATAGAGAAAACTATCAAACGTCACTTCGGAGAATGAAAAGAAAGAGTCTGCCCATCATGTATCTCTTGCACACAGACCTTCTCCCAGACTACTCCTCGCATCTTGCACTATTTTCATTTTTTCCTTCCTCGTCATTCTTTGCAGTTCGAGCAGCTGCAGAATCATATCTTGTGCTTCCCAAAGCTATCTCTTGAGCCAATTTGTGATTCCTTCATGACCCTACAGTTCCGATACCTCCTAGTTCCTTCTCGCTAACTGTCTCCACAATTCTCTATTTTATTGATAAATTTCGGCTATGACGAGTTGGGCTCGTTCTAGCCATTGGAAGGGACTTCCAATGAGAGAACTCGATGTCTTTTCCCTTCCCTTTTGTCTTCCACTTCCTCAACTAGTAGTCTCGACAGGCTCTGACCAAGTAGTGTGCATTTTAAACTCCTCAGCAATCAGTTGTGCACTCATCTCAGTTGAGAGGTGGCCTTCTACCCCTATTTCCATATTTTTCCTAGATCTTCCCCTCCTCCATGGTGTCTTCTTCTGAGAGGGCACGACCTCCAACATATGTCCTTCAGACATATGTTTCTCCACTCCCACCTTCGCTTAAGACACTGACACCATTTCCAAGAAAAGGTAGGTACCTCCTATTGAAGCTTCAAGGACACTTGATGCCAATAAGAAAGAGTCCCAAGCATTTTGGGGCTAGGACCTCGTGCTCCAACTACCTTGCAAACCCCATCCCTTGTTTAAAGGGGATCCCATAGTGTGACAACGTATTGGATTAGATGTCTGCAAATGAATAAAAGATGACAACACAGAGCTTTGCTTAATTTGAGCTCGCAAGACCAGCGCTACTGATGAATGAACTCGACTGATGTGTAGAATCCCCACAGAGCCTCTAGAATTTATAGCAGAATGAGAAAGAAAAATAGAGCGTGCCAAAATAACACTCACGCCTCACGACAGGATGTATTGAATATTTAACGCTTCATAGTTGCTCGATGGATGCAATACAAAACACATGAAACGTCACTGATCAGAGTTGCAGGGAATATACCGTACGATCAGTCCAATATCTTTAATCTCCCCAGCTTCCATTATTGGCGAATGATAGTTAACACACTTGGTGATACGGCTTCCGGAGGAACAAGTTGCCTCAACTTGGGGAATTTAATGGCTTCCTTATTACGGTATACGACCTTTTGGGAGAGTACGCACACTTTCGACACACATTTGGCTCTAGCATCCTTTCCCAACTCCAAGGGTCAATCGGCCACTGTGACAGTTTCGATGCTCGTAACAGTCATACCTGATTTTCCACACTATGGTGCACAGATATAACTCATTCAAACTGAAGAGGAGCGGTGGCGTGGACAAGGACATTATAGGTCATTCACAAGAACGACTGGGATCATGTAAGTATTAAGCAATCAAGACTAACGATCTCTACAGGTATGCATCTGTCTATTCTATTTATGTTTGCATCTTACTATGCATTGCCTAATAAGTGATTTCTAAACTACCTCAACCCCAATTGCAGGAAAGATCCTCTCGACTACCGAACAAAGTTTTCTTTGTGACCTCACAGAGGAACTCGAAAGAAACATTGAAGCAAAATCAGCAAAGTAATGAAGAATATTGAACTCCCCGAGTTTGGCACCCCCAACAAAGTCGTCGACCTAAGAGACGTAGTCGTGTCGCATGACAAACACGATTCCCTATGGACCGAAGAGCTCGCAAAGATGACCTATGTGAGGCCAAGGCAAGTGCAACGATTTGCAGAGCATCCAATCAGAGCTCGAACCATGTTACAATAGTTGGACTCCAGTCTAGTGAAGTACCGAATGCATGTGATGGACATTAGAGGAATACATGTGGCTCTGATAGAACAAAACAAATTTCCATGGGCCCAAACTTGTGAATAGTTGTTTATCAGTTGGTCTGAGTATGAGAGAAATCACCCTTTTCAAGAGATATCTTGGGATGACTGTTAAAGAAACTGTTAGTATAGGATGCCACGTGGAAAATTTTGTTTTTCTTAAACTACACTTCGTCGTTAATTTCAGTTAAACTTTACGTTATAAATAAAGACATCGACTAATTAGTTAAGGGTCGATGGTTGTTATAAGAACTCTTTCTTTTTGGTTGTTAAGAATTATTTTGAAGCTGCTATGAATTGAGAAGTCCTTCTGGACCAAAGACAAGTCATTTTCATCAAATGCATGTGATTGGACGTGGATAAGAACTATTTCCCATCTCGTTTCATGAATGATGTTGTAGTGAGTAAGAGTTGGTTAATATATTGTCAAATTATCTGGTGCAATATTTTATTGTTCTTTACATTAAATGATGAAGATGAATCGTTGTGTTAACATGTGATGAATGATTATGTTAGATGAATTATTTTGCTTGCCATTATCTAATTTGCATATGTGTTTTATTTCTGATAATTAGTTTCTCAGACAGTAATTGGATGCTCACAAGGTTAATGTATTAGTACTAGGCTTGTGGTATAGAATCATTGTCTGCATGCTTGAGCAACAGGTTATCCCAAGATCAACCTCTTCCCAATAGTTAGAATTTAATTATGTTTTTCACCAAGTTGGTTTATGCCGGCTTACATCTCATATTGGTCTCACCCAAGAGAAAATACAAAAAGAGATAGTCTAAACTGAAGGAAAAGCCTTCACAAGAAAACATAAATCCCATCAATAAATTTGTCGGATCACAAGATCTGAAGAACCATTCCACCATTAAACGTCGCAAAGTCTAATTGGAAATCGGTGGCGGGTTTGGTTCCTACTATTGAATCAGGGATTTAGGAGCCATCAACACCCCACTAGATGTTTGTGATGTTCTTTTGGGCCATCCATATATGTGGAAGAACCATGTTATTTATGAGTCTCGACCCTGTAGTGTCAATGTTACTTTGGGGGGTCATCTCTATAGGATACCAGAGGTAGTTCCAACTACTATCGAACCTAAACAGTGTCGCAAGGTAGTATCTCATACTACACAATTTAGCTTCTTCACAATTTGTTCAAAAGGTGAACATAAGAACATTGTAACCACTGCAGCCTCAGCCCAAGCACCTTCTATCCAGCAGAAGCAAGTCGAAAATATTGAAGAAAAGCGCAAGGATTAATTATACACATAATCATCTCATGTGGCTAGATTTTTTAAAAATATCCATCCCTTCTAACCATAGGTTCGTGACAGCCTTTAACAAGTGAATCGATGCAACTTCTCCAGCAAGGAAAGAAGTTCATCAAGATGCAGTTTCAACAAACGCTTTTCGATCTCCAAGGATACTCAACACAATGGATACCATTTCTTCCTAAGGAGGGATGATCAATCCAAGTGTATATAGGTGGCCATCCACCTATTCCAGTTGGCTCAAAACAATCTTCTGACAATTTACTAATTTTAGCAGTTTTTCGGTTCCTAAAATTTCGGGGCCATTTTGAGGGCTTAAATGAATTTGTTTCGGGATAGAGAAACTTGATGTAGTTGAAGTATTTGATTGATCCCATAAAATTAATTGCCTCGTTGATACCTTTCCAACGATCTATCGTGCGCCCCAAATGAAGATTGTATGCCAAATTTATGCCCCCTGGAAGTTGATGCACCAAACTACCCAAAATGGGGTCCACAAAATTGTTGGTTTTTCATCTTTCGGGGTTAGGGTTTTGGATTTTCTTTATGATAAAAATGTCTTTCAAGCCTCTTTGTAAAATCATCTTCTTGCAAATGTGAGTAGTTGTCACATCTCTTTTCAGAGATAAGATGCCACCATTGTAGCGAGTCTTTCACTCTGTATTTTTATAGTCTTGTACATTTCGTTCATTAATAGAAATTGTGTATTACTGTATATTATTGGATATGTGATATATCTCTGTACATTTATTTATTTTATCTTCGCTCTCATTTCGTGCCAAAAATAATCCAGATCATTTCTTTAGAATTTTATTTATGTGCTCAAAAAGATTTAATAGAAGTGTTCCTAAATCACCATAATTTTTATGAGTTAAAAGGTTAGGAAGCTCGGTATTGTAACACATATTTTGAAATTGTGATTTAATGTGGGTGTAACAAGACATTTTAATAAAACTTGTTTTTCTTTTTCAACCATTTTAGTGTCACAAAGATGACAAATTCTTTTGTTCCGCGATGTTTTATGAATTCTCCAACAACCTCTTTCACCATCGAGCTAGTGAGAATTCATGCTTATTTTAACAATGTGGGTTTTCTTCTTTATGTTAGTCAAAACAAAGAAATATGTTTGATATTCTATATTAGGGTTTTCCACCTCTATATCTAATCTTAATTTTCTTGTATCCTCTAATTCGTTATCACGCCACAATTTCTCCTTAAATTCAGATGTAATAATATTTTTAATATTATCATAATTCTACATACTAACCGCTTCTTTTATTTCTGAATTATTTATCCAAGACTTGATCTTTATGCTAATCCGGACTAAGTCACGGGTAGGTTTGACTAGATTTTGAAGCAATCTTAGGAAACCTCTTATCTTCCATGTTATTTATATTGTTATGTAACTATATAAAAAACTTAAATATTAATTAATGATAAAATACAAGTATCAACATTGTAATTACAATTTAAGTATATTTTGTATAAAGATATAAAATTCCTTATCATTGAAAATGACATTTAACTAAATTGAATCTTAAAATAAATTAATATAATGATATTTATTTTTAATAGATTTTCTATAAATTAATTTTAAATAAAATATTTAAATTTAATAATTTTTAATAACATGCTTTTCTTAAAATAATATTTAAGGAATAATTAATTCGTGATAAATATATGTTAATGACCAATAAAATAATATTGTCAACATTGTGTTAAGTATGTTTTTTTTGGTGAGAACATAAAATGCTCCTAACAACTTACAAAGAAACAAGTGCCACTGCAGTGGCTATGTCTCTGCAGAAAATGAAATGAAAGTATATTAGTATGCAATTTAGAATCTAGATTTGCATCGATTGCTCGATTTCCATTGGATCTTGATCTAAAATCGGGGGTATAACAATAAATATGGATTTATACATGGAAATGGGACTAGAATGGCTTATGGCTCCTGAACGACTCGCTTTCGAATTGCAATGGGATCTTCCTGTCCTGTATCTATGCCCACCTATGTTTCATCTACATCTGTTGGCATTGCATCTTATGGATATGGAACTACTATCGATAGGGAAATATGCACACTCAACACTTGAAGTGTTCCATCGACATCGTCCCTTCGGTGCACAAACAACTATGGAAAACAAGTTCGGTCCTTTCCGGGGGCCGGTCAGCCTCACAACTTCTTCCAAGCCAAAATAATAGCTCAATTGAATCTATCATAGGATTTCTTACCTTATTTCTATAGTAAAGAAAGCCATGTGCTTTCTTACAGGCATCCTCGGTTTAAGAGAAAGTTGTTATTTGCTACAACTAAGAGAAGTTGTTATTCACTACGCTTGGTTATGTAAGTGTCTAATGAATATGTTATACCTAGCATTGTTATTCTTTGTGTGAAGGCTACAGGCCACCCACGTTTCATTCACTAGGGTTTCAGGAATCTATGAGTCAATATGAAAATGAATGAAAAGCTCAAATAGGTGAATTGGATGAGTGAAAACTGGGTATTCTATTCAAGTCTGGTGTAAAGATTGAAAACTTCAGATGATACAAAAGCACTATCGATCTTTTTTTAAATATAAAAGACTAATATCCCATAAGAAGACAAATTCACGTCTATTAAACCCTTATTAGTCCCTGCCTTTAGGCTAGGGATATAGTAATCGGTTCGCCTGTTTTCAATTAGTTCAGCACGGGGTTCAACACATTTAAACGAAAGTTTTAGCAAACTTTCAAAAAATTTGCAAAATCATTTCATTGTTATCCTAAGTTCATAATTTTTTTTGAGGTTATTTTAGTTTCAATTTTAACCTGAGTTAATGTTTGAGTGGCCTCATACCGAGGCAAAAGACAATTTTTTACTATTTTTTTTTTTTTAACTTAGGATACTAGATACATCATAATGCACATACGGTTTTATATGAATTAATGCTAACCCTTAAGTTAGCATTAGTTCGTAAAATTAAATGTTTGTGTCCTCTCTCATTTTCAATGCTTTTTCATTTCACCAGTAATGTGGCTGTTTGTCAAGTGGGCAATGTGGCTATAACGTGGTTGTTGGTCAGATGGCAATGTGGCTATCAACATGTTCGTCACGTCAGGAGGTGGCAATGTGCAAGACCAACGTTATTACCATCTTGATTTTTGTTAGAGAGTTCCAACCTACCGATTGCTATAATTCTGCCTGCAATACAACCTATTTATGTGACATTGCCAGTGCCTGTGACCATCACCTCGCTCAGTGCCAGTACTAGCTTCCCTGCTAGCTTCTATGGCAGCCTTGCCTTTCCTCTTTAGCTTCCCTGCTAGCTTCTATGGCAACCCTCCCTTTCCTCTTCAGCTTCACATTATAAAGACTCAAGGCTCTCTTGCCTGCCATTTTATAGGAAGGATCATGTGCCATCAAGAGTAGTGCCATCAAGCGCACCATCAAGCACAGGTGCCATCAAGCGTAGGTTGAGTTCCATATCTTTTTCCTGGAGAATTGGCTAGATTGAGCAAGCAATGATTATATGAATTCACCTCAAGTTCGTGGTCGTCTTTTCCTCTGCAATCGTCTCCAAATTTCTGTTGAACGGGTGTCTGCTTACAGAAACCACGGGAAACAGAGCTACTTCTACCCACTGAGAAGTGTAAGCCATTAATTCTCGTCTTCGCCATTAAAATACAGTTTCCTTCTTTTGTTTAGTCTCCCCGGCTATATATATATATATATATATATATATATATATATATATATATATATATATATATAAACACACACATATATATATATAAACACATTCCTATAATTTCTAGTTTTTTTTCACAATTATATATATTCAATGGTTTGAAGTGTCCAATTTTAACATAAAAAAAATCCTAAACCTATATACCTAGTAACTCACAAAAATTATGCCGACATTCCAAGCTTCTGTATACAACACTCTGATCAACGGTAGCCAGTCAAAAAGATTAAGAAAGTTGTTGTATGCAGTAATCTGATCAACGATAGCCAAACAAAAAATCTTAAGTCACTAATTTGTTTTTTGCAGAGATATCTGAGTGCAATCTGATCAATGATAGCCAGACCAAAAACCTTATGTCACTGATTTGATTTTTGCAGAGATATCTAAGTGCAAGTCAATATCATTTCAAGAAGGCCATCAAGCGCAAGTGCCATCAAGCGCGGATTGAGTTCCATATCTATTTCCTGGAGAATTGGCGAGCTTGAGCAAGCAATTATTATATGAATTCACCTCAAGTTCGTGGTGGTCGTTTCCTCTGCAATCGTCTCCAAACTTCTGGCGATCTGGCGAACCCACGTCTACTTATAGAAACCACGGAAGGCAGAGCCACTTCTACCCATGGAGAGTGTAAGCCATTAATTCTGTCTTCGCCATTAAAATACAGTTTCCTTCTTCTGTTTATTCTCCCCTGCTTCTATAAACAATGAATTCTTCCAAATGACAGATATTCGATCCGCCCCTATGTTCTTGCAAGACAGATTTGAACCCGTGGGCAACTGACCTTGAATGTAATTAAAACGAAAGAACAAATGAGTCAAGTTGCATTTGTTCTCGAAAACAAATCAACGTCCTTCTTTGGTTTGATTTGGTGTAGAGGGGCACGAGCATAGAGCAATGAAGATATTGATGGAATTTGTCTTAGGGGAAGGGGATATCTAGATTTTCAATTGTCGTGCAGTTTGGTGCCGTCCTGTCGATTGTAGATGCCCACATCCAGCTGGTCTTGACAATATGGCAACATAGATCAATTTTAACGAAGAAGACGATTGGATGACAGACTTTATACCAACTAAAATGCAAAACATGAGAGCAATTTCATGATGAGAGTATTGAGATCATGACATTTTAATTTTACGCTTGCCAAATCTAGTTGTTCAGGCCATTTTCATTTCAAACACATGTTTAGAGGGACAGTCACCATTTGGACATGCTTGTTTCCATGTGTCGAGTTATTTTTATGCACTGTGGCCAAATGACATTACTTGGAGTTGAGAATTAAATTTGTTTTTATTTCATTTGTTCATCTTCGAAAGTTAAATGGCCACATTTCAGATTACTCCTCATTATTCTTAATGTTTGCATATTTTCAATACTATGTTAGTATTATTTAATTAGCTTGTTTAAATCTTGATTAGAATAATTTAATTTTAATTAGCTTGTTTAAATTATGATTAGAATAATTATTTGAATAATAAAACATATTTGAAAAAAAAATTAACCTGCAAACTTCAATGTTTAATGTTAAACTTCAATGTTTAATGTTTAATGTTAAACTTCAATGTTTAATGTTAAAGGTTTGCATAATATCATCTCCAATTAAAATAAATTTAGGCTATGCTAATATTAATGCATTTGGTTAGCTATATTATTGCACTGCACAGTTTATATATTTATAGAGGACACACCTGTTCAAATGGGGCTAAGTTGCAGAGTTGAGTAGAATTGAAATTAAAGTGGGAGTGGGTACTTCACGTTTTACCTACCTGCTTGGTCACATAGCTCCATGAACAACCGAGAAGGCTGTTGTTCGGCATATAATCCTATAAGTCCGTCCTTCGGACGAAGTAAGCCGAGAACATATTCTATAAAACAGTCTTAGTGCATTTCTTCGTTAGTACTTGACGCTCAGGTAAGAGGTTGTATACCTGGTTGGACGATCAACGGTGGCTGCTATAAGCATCTAGCTAAGGACCAATTTCTCTTCGCTCAGGTCCATCTTCCATCCACATTTACAATCTCCTAACTGAATGGTTATCCATTCAAAATTTATAATTTTGAGGTAAACAGCTTTCAACAGCTACACTACAGACCTTTAGAGTTTGTTATGTACTAAAAGTTAATTGGTTGTTTGCTACTTTGTTTGTTATAATAACTCTCTAAGTCTCACTGGTTCACTTAGTTATAAGAAAAGAAGCATTTTTAATACTTTTGTATAGGTTTCAAAACAGTATATGATATACCTGCAGCTCCCTCCTTCCTTATATTTCTGCAACTGCACACGCACACGCACACGGGTTTGAACATAGACTTGAGCATTTTAGTTCTTCATGTTGCCAATATTTTCAGTTCAACCTCAAAGGTAAGGACTTGTTGCCTTTGCATCTCCCCTTGTTTGAATTTTATGTCCATTCATTCAAATAACAATTATGAATTGGAAACAATGAAACATAAATACATAAACTCTAAACTCCAGAAAATATCCTGATACAAAAGTATTATCAATATTTTTGAAAATATAAAAAGTCCAAGATCTGATAAAAAAAACAAATTCACATGTATTATACCCTTATTTGCATTTTATGTCCATTTGTTCAAATAACAATTATAAGTACTAATGAAACATGAATACATAAACTCGATCCATTAGCAAAGCTTTTCATTGTTTTTATAGTCTTGCATTATAAAGAGAATACCTAAATTAGAGCAAATTCTTTTCATTGTTTTTATAGTCCTGCATTATAAAGAGAATACCTAAATTAGAGCAAATTCTTTTCATTGTTTTTATAGTCCTGCATTATAAAGAGAATACCTAAATTAGAGCAAATTCTTACTTTCAGAATCCATTCTCCAATTACTAGCCGATGCATCGAACACCCAACATATCATGCACCTTGTAAGCTAAATCACGTAGAAACTCAACAACTGCAACATCTTCCTCGCCACGGGTTATCACTACTTTCCTACTGTCAAAGGTTTCCTCACCACGGGTTATCTCTACTTTCCTGGTGTCAACGGCTTCACTTGTAAGAAATTGAAATATATATTTGCAATTATGTATATAGAAAAAGAACAACCTAGAATTCCATGCATGAACCCTATCATTTACTGGATATGAGTGCAAGTAGTAAGGAAAACAACAAGCAGAGACTTACAGATTACTTGGAATTAGTAATGAGATCACTTAATTCTTGTGCATGCAATATGCAAAGGAACATGTGCACATGATCAAATTTGGAATTTGCATCATGGGCATGCATCTCTAATTCTTCTAAAACTCACATCAAAAAAGATTTCACAACAGTATTGGCAGTTATTTATGTATTATGTATAAACAACCCTCCATCTATCGGATTTTTGTTTTCATTGGAGAATTACAACATTCGCAGTTTCAGATCATACGTAGAAATATGTCAATAACATCGTAGAATAAAAAATTCCCTGGGTTTTCTTTAGATTCAGAAGTACTCAGAAGTGAGCGATTGCAGACCACTGGAATTTTTATTGGGCCTTCCCTTTGCATTCATGTCCCTGATCTTTGCAGCTTTGGGTGCAAACCTCTGGATCTTAGGGTAAGTTTTCTTTTGCAGATCTCTCAAAATATCCACATTTTTAGATCTCTATGGGTTCTTACCATCTAGTTGTATGGTCAGTTCACTATAAATGGGAGGAATATGAGTTTTCTCTGGCCATATCATGTGTTGGTTTTGAATGTTTGGATTTTTTATTATTTCAAAACTATTGAGAACAACTCCAGATCTATTAAACTTGCAGATCTATTGTATTTATGTATATGTGAAGTACATATACATTGAAAAATATGTTTTTCTAGATATCCAAAAAAATTGTAAGAAAATCTACTAAACTTTCAGATCTATTGTAATTATGGATATATGAAGTAAAAATCCATTGAAAAAATATGTGTTTTGAAGTATCCAAAAGATTTGTAAGATAATTTTCTGAGTGCAACAAAGACAATTTTTGAAAGTAAATTAGATGATAAATATGGAATGGCTTTGTTCTTGATTCTTCATTCATGTGTGTTTTCTATTATAATGCAGGGAGATATCGGGACACTCCTTGGTAAAAACTCCGATATAGATCTAGACCATCCATCCGTGAAGGACACATGGCGGAGATCGAGAGTCCATCGGTATTTCGGATACCGGGGATTCGAGTTGACAAAGGATTGGGAGTCACAAGTCGCAAAATCGCAAAACAACGAGGACCGTTCATCTGAGGGAGGACACGTGGATGATAATTCCTCGACCCCTCTCCACCTTTGCAAGCGATGCACGAATAGGATCCCTTCAGAGGATCCCAAGGTCTATAATGACCATTTGATTTAAGAAAGAGATGCAGGCATTAATGCCACGACCCCTTCCTTTTTCCCTTGCAAGAGATGAAGGAATCGGGACCATAGACCCCATGGTCCATGGAAGTACCTGGACCATCCATCTATAGAGCACATGTAGCCGCTGGTAAATGCTTCGGTGTTTCAGCACCCAGAAAACAAAAGGGCAAAGAACCCTTGTCTTCGCGAGTCGCGAAATTCCGATCACCGAAGCCTCGAAATGGCGTGAGGTGTGACTTAGATTGAGGAAAGCTGAGATTTTATTGTGACCGTTGATCATCCCAAAAAGGACTAGGACTGTCGATCTGGTTGAGGGTCACCGTCGTCCATCGAAGGGACACATGGTTGTTGGTCGACGTTTCGGCGTTTCGGCATCCAGGGAACCAAAAGGCAAGAAACCTTGCCTTCGTGAGTCATGAAATCCCAATACTTGAAATCCCATGGACCATTGGATCCATGCTCCTAAGAGCTGTCGATCTCTTACACAAATTTCCATATCGGAATTCAAAGATTTGAATGACGAAGAGTCTTGGAGTCGTTGCATTTCGAACTCTCGAGTACCGAAACCCCAAAAGGATCCATACCGTTGGATCAGGGGAGGCTTACGGTCGTCGATCCTACTTTGGAGGGAAACCTTGGAGACCTCGGAAGTTTCGGGGATTTGAATGGGGGAATGTAGAAGTCGTGTATCGTGATTCCCCGAATCGTGAAAAGCCAACAAGATCTTGGCTGGCTTAAGCGCGTGGACACTGTGTAGGGTCATGTAGATAGGACCCCAAGAGAGAAACTTTCCCCTCGCTACCCCCTCGTGGTTCGACGCTTCACTGTTTCAAGCTTCGGGGTTTGCAGAGTCGAGCAACTCGACGTTCCAGTTGCACCGAGTCGCGAAGTGAGAAAAGACGTCGTGTTGATTCAACCCGTAGTCGTGAACTACAACCACATGGAGGTGGAAGAAAAAGAAAGAGCTAGCCTGTGCTAAGCCCCATAGGACTTCGGGGATTCGGATTGTTGATAAACCAATGCAAAACTTTGATTTGCGTAGTGGGTATGTGATAGTTAGGGTCAAAGGAAACGAAGGAGGAAAAGGGTTAAAACCCCACAGGAAGACCCATCAGAGAACTTCAAATGCAAAGGTAAAGAGGTTCTGATTGTTAAACCAATCAAGTTTCTCCATTAGATTCTGTATCAGCCGATCCTTGGAGAAGGAACAAAGATTTTTCTTTCTCCGAGTTAAATTCCATTTGTTGAGCACTCAACACACCCTAAAAAGGTTTATGTCAAATTTTTACTTTTTGGGTACCACTTGATCTTTCGCATTGTCTGATTGCACTTCATTATGAAAATGTTGTCTGTGCTTATCATTTATTCTTTCATGTTGAGTCGTTTAAAGTCTTATTGAACATGTGAAAATCATATTAACTTTAAAAGGGACTAACATTTACTTAAGGAATAGATAGTCTAAATTTTTCTCCAACGCACTTAGGAAATTCAGCATAAGGAAAGATTAAAAGTGACGAAAATCGCTTGAGAAAACCAAAATAGTCAAGCACCAAATTTCACCAGCGTTGGTAGAAGGAGGTTTCTCATCTCCCCGAATAAGATTCACTAAAGACATCACCGAAGACTGATTTGTTTGTCATTGGAAAAACATTAAAAGAATAAGAATTGCATGAAGTAAAGGTGATATCACCGATCGCCGTCTTCTGAAATATTTTCGGTGTCGGGAATTTATGAATATGATAACCCATGAATAAAACTATGCGTTAACTTTACTCTTGAACGCCGATCTCTGATGCCATCCCCACATCAGTAGTCACAATATATAGCTCTTCTAGTGCGTTCAACGTGAATGAATCCCAAGTGAAATCCTTACTCACAAGCCGAGTTTTGGGTTTTATTTTTAATAACCCCGAGTCAGTAATTCCACGTCAGCATCAATCGGTATCGTAAGTTTCTAAAGGAAAGTATCAACGAACTTACAAAGCAACTCCGAACAACAATAATTATAAAATCACATAATTTAAGAGAATCTTAGATAAAAAAAAACACAGTAGGTTCACATAAAAAGAGGGACATGATACAGTCAACTGCAAAACATTTTTGAAATCTCATATATTAAGGCTCCCACCATGCTCAGGTTACAAACAAATAAACACCACCGATGCCTTGACTAATTGGCTCGGTTACATTGAGAATGTGAAAACCCTCACAACAAACAGAGAAAACTATCAAACGTCACTTCGGAGAATGAAAAGAAAGAGTATGCCCATCATGTATCTCCTGCACACAGACCTTCTCTCGGAATACTCCTCGGATCTTGCAGTATTTTCATTTTTTCCTTCCCCGTCATCCTTTGCACTTCGAGCAGCTGTAGAATCATATCTTGTGCTTCCCAAAGCTGTCTCTTGAGCCAATTTGTGCTTCCTTCACGACCCTATGGTTCTGATACCTCTTGGTTCCTTCTCGCTAACTGTCTCCACAATTCTCTATTTTATTGATAAATTTCGGCTATGATGAGTTGGCCCCGCTCTAGCCGTTGGATGGGACTTTTGACGAGAGAAACCGATGTCTTTTCCCTTCTCTTTTGTCTTCCATTTCCTTGACTAGTATTCCCGACAGGCTCCGGCCAGGTAGTGCACGTTTTAAACTCCTCAGCGGTCGAGTGTGCACTCAGCTCAGTTGGGAGGTGGCCTTCTACCCCTATTTCCATATTTTTCCTAGATCTTCCCCTCCTCTGTGGTGTCTGCTTCTAAGAGGGCATGACCTCCAACATATGTCCTTCAGACATATGTTTCTCCACTCCCACCTCCGCTTGAGATGCTGACACCATTTCCAAGAAAAGTTAGGTACCTCCTATTGAAGCTTCAAGGACACTTGATGCCAATAAGAAAGAGTCCCAAACATTTTGGGGCTCGGACCTAGTGCTCCAACTACCTCGCAAACCCCATCCCTTGTTTAAAGGGGATCCCATAGTGCAACAATGTATTGGCTTATACGTACGCAAATGAATAAAATATGACAACACAGAGCTTCGCTTAATTTGAGCTCGCAAGACCAACGCTATTGATGAATGAACTCGGCTAATGCATAGAATCCCCACAGAGCCTCTAGAATTTATAGTAGAACGAGCAAGAAAAACATAGCGTGCCAAAATAACACTCACACCTCACGACAGGATGTCTTGAAAATTTAACGCTTCATAGCTGCTTGACGGATGCAATCCATAACGCATGAACCGTCACTGATCGGAGTTGCAGGGAATATACCATACGATTAGTCCAATATCTTTAATCTCCCCAACATCAATTATTGGAGAATGATAGTTAACACACTTGGTGATATGGCTTCTGGAGGAACAAGTTGCCTTGACCTGGGGAATTTAATGACTTCCTTGTTACAGTATCCGACCTTTTGGGAGTGTACGCACACTTTCGACACACGTTCGACTCTAGCATCCTTTCCCAACTCCAAGGGTCAATCGGCCACTGTGACAGTTTCGACACTCGTAACTGTTGTACCTGATTTTCCACACTATGGCGCACGGATATAACTCATTCAAACTGAAGAGGAGTAGCGGCGTGGACAAGGACATTACAGGTCATTCACAAGAACGATTGGGATCACATAAGTATTAAACAATCGAGACTAACGAGCTCTACAGGTATGCATCGATCTATTCTATTTTTGTTTGCATCTTACTATGCATTGCCTAATAAGTGATTTCTAAACTACCTCAACCCCAATTGAAGGAAAGATCCTCCCGACTACCGAACAAAGTTTTCTCTATGACCTCACCGAGGAACTCGAAAGAAACATTGAAGCAAAATTAGCAAAGTAATGAAGAATATCGAACTCCCCGAGTTCGGAACCCCCAACAAATTCGTCGACCTAAGAGACGTAGTCGTGTCGCATGCCAAGCATGATTCCCTATGGACCAAAGAGCTCACAAAGATGACCTACGTGAGGCCAAGGCAAGTGCAACAATTTGCAGAGCATCCAATCAAAGCTTGAACCATGCTACAATAGTTGAGCTCTAGTCTAGTGAAGTACTGAACGCATGCAATGGACATCAGAGGAATACATGTGGCTCTGATGGAACAAAACAAATTTCCATGGGCCCAAACTTGTGAATAGTTGTTTATCAGTTGGTCTGAGTACGAGAGAAATCACCCTTTTCAAGAGATATCTCGGGCTGACTGTTAAAGAAACTATTAGTATAGGATGCCATGTGGCAAATTTTGTTTTGCTTAAACTGCACTTAGTCGTTAATTTCAGTTAAACTTTACATTATAAATAAAGACATTGACTAATTAGTTAAGGGTTGATGGTTGTTTTAAGAACTCTTGCTTTTTGGTTGTTAAGAATTATTTTGAAGCTACTATGAATTGAGAAGTCCTTCTGGACCAAAGACAAGTCATTTTCATCAAATGCATGTGATTGGACGTGGAGAAGAACTATTTCCCATCTTGTTTCATGAATGATGTTGTAATGAGTAAGAGTTGATTAATATATTGTCAAATTATCTAGTGCAATATTTTATTGTTCTTTACATTAAATGATGAAGATGAATCATTGTGTTAACATGTTATGAATGATTATGTTAGATGAATTATTTTTCCTGCCATTATCTAATTTGCATATGTGTTTTATTTCTGATAATTAGTTTCTCAGATAGTAATTGGATGCTCACGAGGTTAATGTATTAGTACTAGGCATGTGGTATAGAATGGTTGTCTGCATGCTTGAGCAACGGGTTATCCCAAGTTCAGCCTCTTCACCAATAGTTAGAATTTAATTATGTTTTTCACCAAGTTGGTTTATGTCGGCTTACATCTCATATTGGTCTCACCCAAGAGAAAATAGAAAAAGAGATAGTCTAAACTGAATGAAGAGCCTTCACAAGAAAACATAAATCCCATCAATAAATTGGCCGGATCACAAGATCTGAAGAACCTTTCCACCATTAAACGCCACAGATTCTAATTGGAAATCGGTGGCGGGTTTGGTTCCTATTGTTGAATCAGGGATTTAGGAGCCATCAACACCTCGCTAGATGTCCGTGATTTTCTTTTGGGCCATCCATATGTGGAAGAACCATGTTATTTATGAGTCTCGAACTTGTAGTGTCATTGTTACTTTGGGGGGTCATCTCTATAGGATACCAGAGGTAGTTCCAACTAATATCCAACCTAAACAGTGTCGCAAGGTAGTATCTCATACTACAAAATTTAGCTTCTTCACAATTTGTTCAAAAGGTGAACATAAGAACATTACAACCACTGCAACCTCAACCCAGGAACCTTCTATCCAGCAGAAGCAAGTCGACAATATTGAAGAAAAGTGCAAGGATTCCTTATACACAATCATCTCATGTATCCATATTTTTTAAAAATGTCCATACCTTTTAACCACAGGTTCATGACAGCCTTTAACAAGTGAACCGATGCAACTTCTCCAACAAGGAAAGAAGCTCATCAAAATGCAGATTCAACAAATGCTTTTCGCTCTCCAAGGACACTCAACACAATGGATACCATTTCTTCCTAAGAAGGGATGATCGATCCAAGTGGATATAGGCGGCCATCCACCTATTCCAATTGGCTCAAAACAATCTTCTGACAATTTACTATTTTTAGCATTTTTTCGGTTCCTAAAATTTCGGGGCCATTTTGAGGGCCTAAATGAATTTGTTTCGGGATAGAGCAACTTGATGTAGTTGAAGTATTTGATTGATCACACAAAATGAATTTCCTCGTCGATACCTTTCCAATGATCTATCGTGTTCCCCAAAAAAAGATTGTATGCCAAATTTATGCCCCCTGGAAGTTGATGCACCAAACTACCCAAAATGGGGTCCACAAAACTGTTGGTTTTTCATCTTTCGGGGTTAGGGTTTTGGATTTTCTTTATGATAAAAATGTCTTTGGAGCTTCTTTGTAAAATCATCTTCTTGCAAATGTGAGTATTCGTCATATCTCTTTTCAGAGATAAGATGCCACCATTCTAGTGAATCTTTCACTCTGTATTTTTATAGTCTTGTACATTTCGTTCATTAATAGAAATTGTGTATTACTGTATATTATTTGATATGTGATATATCTCTGTACATTTCTGTATTTTATCTCCGCTCTCATTTCGTGCCAAAAATAATCCAGATCATTTCTTTAGAATTTTATTTATGTGCTCAAAAAGATTTGATAGAAGTGTTCCTAAATCACCATAATTTTTATGAGTTAAAAGGTTAGGAAGCTCTGTATTGTAACACATATTTTGAAATTGTGATTTAATGTGGGTGTAACAAGACATTTTAATAAAACTTGTTTTTCATTTTCAACCATTTTAGTGTCACAAAGATGACAAATTCTTTTGTTCCACGATGTTTTAGGAATTCTCCAACAACCTTTTTCACCATCGAGCTAGTGAGAATTCGTGTTTATTTTAACAATGTCGATTTTCTTCTTTATGTTAGTCAAAACAAAGAAATATGTTTGATATTCTATATTAGGGTTTTTCACCTCTATATCTAATCTTAATTCTCTATATCTAATCTTAATTTTCTTGTATCCTCTAATTCTTTATCATGCCACAATTTCTCCTTAAATTCAGATGTAATAATATTTTTAATATTATCATTATTCTACATACTAAGTCACCGGTAGGTTTGACTAGATTTTGAAGCAATCTTAGAAAGCCTCTTATCTTCCATATTATTTATATTGTTATATAACTATATAAAAAAATTTAAATATTAATAAATGATAAAATACAAATATCAACATTGTAATAATTTTAAGTATATTTTGTATAAGGATATAAAATTCCCTATCATTGAAAATGACATTTAATTAAATTGAATCTTAAAATAAATTATTATAATGATATTTATTTTTAATAGATTTTTTATAAATTAATTTTAAATAAAATATTTAAATTTAAAAAATAATTAAAAAGATAAGAGAATCTTTATATCAATTAATTTTCTATAACATGATTTTCTTAAAATAATATTTAAGGAATAATTAATTCGTGATAAATATATGTTAATGACCAATAAAATAATATTGTCAACATTGTGTTAAGTATGTTTTTTTGGTGAGAACATACAATGCTCATAACAACTTACAAAGAAACAAGTGCCACTGCAGTGGCTATGTCTCTGCATAAAATGAAATGAAAGTATATTAGTATGCAATTTAGAATATACAATGATATCAAAATTCATTGAAATGAAAAAGAAAAAAAAACACAAAACATCTCACAACATAGCAACATAGTGACATATGCTTGTTTGCGTATAGAATAAGCATAGAAATCTGCCATGAATACAAACAGAGAAACAAATACATTACTCACAACACTTAGAATTTATCTGGCTTTACCACCTACCTACATGCAATATGCTAGCCTTGACATAAATGTTAATTTTTTTTAGGAAGTGGCCATTGATTGGAGAGAACCTTGACAAGTGTAGTTTTGTACGTCACCCTTATTCTATGCCTAATGCAAAGCTTTCCATTTCACTGGTTAAGTCTAACCGTGTGGTTTCATGGGTAGAAGAAGCCTTTGTCTTCACTACTTGGTAAACCAAGTAAACGATTGGATCTTCTACCAGAGACTCTGAAACCGTAGGGCTTTGGAACTGCTACTACTGTCCTATATTGAGAGCCTCTAGCCATTGTAAGTTAGCTCAATGTTTCAGTGTATGTTTTTACTTTTACAAGCTTGTAACACACTATACTTTCCTTTGTAAATCTCCCTTCGGACCAAGTCTTGGTAAAGTGATCCCACCCTTCTTTCTGTCAAGTATATTTTCTTTTGGTCTCGAACAAACAAGCTTTGCAGTTGGGGATG
>ML793978.1:91914-115797 GCA_009831015.1 Picea engelmannii | reverse complement strand
TGCCATCAAGCGCAGGTTGAGTTCCATATCTTTTTCCTGGAGAATTGGCGAGATTGAGCAAGCAATGATTATATGAATTCACCTCAAGTTCGCGGTCGTCGTTTCCTCTGCAATCGTCTCCAAATTTCTGTTGAACGTCGTTTCCTCTGCAATCGTCTCCAAATTTCTATTGAACGGGTGTCTGCTTACAGAAATCACGGGAGACAGAGCTACTTCTACCCACGGAGAAGTGTAAGACATTAGTTCCCGTCTTCACCATTAAAATACAGTTTCCTTCTTTTGTTTAGTCTCCCCGGCTATATATATATATATATATATATATAAACACATTCCTATAATTTCTAGTTTTTTTCACAATTATATATATTCAATGGTTTGAAGTGTCCAATTTTAACATAAAAAAATCCTAAACCTATATACCTAGTAACTCACAAAAATTATGCCCACATTCCAAAGCTTCTGTATACAACACTTTGATCAACGGTAGCCAATCAAAAAGATTAAGAAAGTTGTCGTATGCAGTAATCTGATCAACGATAGCCAGACAAAAAATCTTAAGTCACTAATTTGATTTTTGCAGAGATATCTGAGTGCAATCTGATCAACTATAGCCAGACAAAAAACCTTATGTCACTGATTTGATTTTTGCAGAGATATATAAGTGCAAGTCAATATCATTTCAAGAAGGCCATCAAGCGCAAGTGCTATCAAGGGCGGATTGAGTTACATATCTATTTCCTGGAGAATTGGCGAGCTTGAGCAAGCAATTATTATATGAATTCACCTCAAGTTCGCGGTCGTCATTTCCTCTGCAATCGTCTCCAAACTTCTGGCGATCTGGCGAACCGACGTCTGCTTATAGAAATCACGGAAGGCAGAGCCACTTCTACCCATGGAGAGTGTAAGCCATTAATTCTGTCTTCGCCATTAAAATACAGTTTCCTTCTTCTGTTTATTCTCCCCTGCTTCTATAAACAATGAATTCTTCCAAATGACTGATATTCGATCCGCCCCTATGTTCTTGCAAGACAGATTTGAACCCGTGGGCAACTGACCTTGAATGTAATTAAAACGAAAGAACAAATGAGTCAAGTTGCATTTGTTCTAGAAAACAAATCAACGTCCTTCTTTGGTTTGATTTGGTGTAGAGGGGCACGAGCATAGAGCAATGAAGATATTGATGAAATTTGTCTTAGGGGAAGGGGATATCTAGATTTTCAATTGTCGTGTAGTTCGGTGCCGTCCTATCGATTGTAGATGCCCACATCCAGCTGGTATTGACAGTATGGCAACATAGATCAGTTTTAACGAAGAAGACTATTGGATGACAGACTTATATACCAACTGAAATGCAAAACATGAAAGCAGTTTCATGATGAGAGAATTGAGATCATGACATTTTAATTTTAAGCTTGCCAAATCTAGTTGTTCAGGCCGTTTTCATTTCAAACACATGTTTAGAGGGACAGTCACCATCTGGACATGCTTGTTTCCATGTGTCGAGTTATTTTTATGTACTGTGGCCAACTGACATTTGTTTCCTTTGCTTTTACGGAGTTGAGAATTAAATTTGTTTTTATTTCATTTGTTGATCTTCGAAAGTTAAATGGCCACATTTCAGATTACTCCTCATTATTTTTAATGTTTGCATATTTTCAATACTATGTTAGTATTATTTAATTAGCTTGTTTAAATCCTGATTAGAATAATTATTTGAATAATAAAACATATTTGAAAAGAAAATTAACCTGCAAACTTCAATGTTTAATGTTAAAGGTTTGCATAATATCATCTCCAATTAAAATAAATTTAGGCTATGCTAATATTAATGCATTTGGTTAGCTATATTATTGCACTGCACAATTTATATATTTATAGAGGACACACCTGTTCAAATGGGGCTAAGTTGCAGAGTTGAGTAGAATTGAAATTAAAGTGGGAGTGGGTACTGCACGTTTTACCTACCTTCTTGGTCACATAGCTCCACGAACAACCGAGAAGGCTGTTGTTCGGCATATAATCCTATAAGTCCTTCCTTCGGACGAAGTAAGCCGAGAACGTATTCTATAAAATAGTCTTAGTGCATTTCTTCGTTAGTACTTGACGCTCAGGTAAGAGGTTGTATACTTGGTTGGACGATCAACAGTGGCTGCTATAAGCATCTAATTAAGGACCAATTTCTCTTCGCTCAGGTCCATTTTTCATCTACATTTGCAATCTCCTAACTGAATGGTTATCCATTCAAAATTTATAATTTTGAGGTAAACAGCTTTCAACAACTACACTACAGACCTTGAATGGTTATCCATTCAAAATTTATAATTTTGAGGTAAATAGCTTTCAACAGCTACACTATAGACCTTTAGAGTTTGTTATGTACTAAAAGTTAATTGGTTGTTTGCTACTTTGGTTGTTATAATAACTCTCTAAGTCTCACTGGTTCACTTAGTTATAAGAAAAGAAGCATTTTTAATACTTTTGTACAGATTTCAAAACAGTRTATGATATACCTGCAGCTTCCTCCTTCCTTATATTTCTGCAAAGGCACACACACGGGCTTGAACATAGACTTGAGCTTTTTAGTTCTTCATGTTACCAATGTTTCCAATATTTTCAGTTCAACCTCGAAGGTAAGGACTTGTTGCCTTTGCAACTCCCCTTATTTGAATTTTATGTCCATTCATTCAAATAACAATTATGAATTGGAAACAATGAAACATAAATACATAAACTCTAAACTCTAGAAAGTATCCTGATACAAAAGTATTATCAATATTTTTGAAAATATAAAAAGTCCAAGATCTGATTAAAAAAACAAATTCACATGTATTAAACCCTTATTTGCATTTTATGTCCATTTGTTCAAATAACAATTATAAGTACTAATGAAACATGAATACATAAACTCGATCCATTAGCAAAGCTTTTCATTGTTTCTATAGTCCTGCATTATAAAGAGAATACCTAAATTAGAGCAAATTCTTTTCATTGTTTTTATAGTCCTGCATTATAAAGAGAATACCTAAATTAGAGCAAATTCTTACTTTCAGAATCCATTCTCCAACTATTAGCCCATGCATCGAACACCCAACATATCATGCACCTTGTAAGCTAAATCACGTAGAAACTCAACAACTGCCACATCTTCCTCGCCACGGGTTATCACTACTTTCCTACTGTCAAAGGTTTCCTCACCACGGGTTATCTCTACTTTCCTGGTGTCAACGGCTTCACTTGTAAGAAATTGAAATATATATTTGCAATTATGTATATAGAAAAAGAACAACCTAGAATTCCATGCATGAACCCTATCATTTACTGGATATGAGTGCAAGTAGTAAGGAAAACAACAAGCAGAGACTTACAGATTACTTGGAATTAGTAATGAGATCACTTAATTCTTGTGCATGCAATATGCAAAGGAACATGTGCACATGATCAAATTTGGAATTTGCATCATGGGCATGCATCTCTAATTCTTCTAAAACTCACATCAAAAAAGATTTCACAACAGTATTGGCAGTTATTTATGTATTATGTATAAACAACCCTCCATCTATCGGATTTTTGTTTTCATTGGAGAATTACAACATTCGCAGTTTCAGATCATACGTAGAAATATGTCAATAACATCGTAGAATAAAAAATTCCCTGGGTTTTCTTTAGATTCAGAAGTACTCAGAAGTGAGCGATTGCAGACCACTGGAATTTTTATTGGGCCTTCCCTTTGCATTCATGTCCCTGATCTTTGCAGCTTTGGGTGCAAACCTCTGGATCTTAGGGTAAGTTTTCTTTTGCAGATCTCTCAAAATATCCACATTTTTAGATCTCTATGGGTTCTTACCATCTAGTTGTATGGTCAGTTCACTATAAATGGGAGGAATATGAGTTTTCTCTGGCCATATCATGTGTTGGTTTTGAATGTTTGGATTTTTTATTATTTCAAAACTATTGAGAACAACTCCAGATCTATTAAACTTGCAGATCTATTGTATTTATGTATATGTGAAGTACATATACATTGAAAAATATGTTTTTCTAGATATCCAAAAAAATTGTAAGAAAATCTACTAAACTTTCAGATCTATTGTAATTATGGATATATGAAGTAAAAATCCATTGAAAAAATATGTGTTTTGAAGTATCCAAAAGATTTGTAAGATAATTTTCTGAGTGCAACAAAGACAATTTTTGAAAGTAAATTAGATGATAAATATGGAATGGCTTTGTTCTTGATTCTTCATTCATGTGTGTTTTCTATTATAATGCAGGGAGATATTGACCTATCTTTGTCCATGTTGTATATGCATTTTAGGGCTGGAAAACATGGCAGTTGGTCTGTTAAAGCTTCCTCTTAAAGTGATATTGTTGTTTATATATCAATTCTATGAATAACGAATCCCAGACTATATAAACTGAGGGTTAGATTTAATTTACCTTGTGCACTATTGATTCTTCTGCATATACACTGGGTTTTGTCATAATCTGAAGACAATGAGATGAGACTTCGTGGATGCAGGTTGTCCATTTTCTGGCTGTGACCTTGGGTTCATGGGAAGGTAGCGGTATATGAATAGGTGGGTTCAACTACAAGCATTGTGGCTTCAATATATATGGTGGTGCTCTCTTGCCTCCGTTGTTGTAGGTGCTCTCACTGAAATTGAGTCAATTGCATGTTGAAATTGAATTAAGGATATGGGCTACAATCTTTCCAGCAGAACTCAAGAAGTTGTGTCATTGTTGCAAATGGGATCTGCTAAGGACAAGTGCTTAAGCAGTAACTAATGGTAATTGATTCTCGGATTGATTCCTAGATGACATCCTGGTTTTCGAGAAGGATTTTCTTCTCGAACCTCTCGGAGGCATTACAGACTAGCTAATGAACAACAATGGCGATATGGTGGTGAATATCTCTTGTAAATAGCCTAGGCGGATTTGGAAAAAGGTTTGAGCACTGCCCAACAAGGAAAAGGAAATATTTTGCAGCAAGAGGCGGTGGTCGTGGCTTGTGTAACAGAAATCATTGCAATATAGAGGCAGCACTGAGGCGGTGGTCGTGGCTTGTGTAAGAGAAATCATTGCAATATATTTAAATGACTGACATATAAATCATTTTAAATTTAAAGCAGAAACATATATATGTTTACAAAATGTAATTACACTTTGTGGGAGAGGAGCAAAGAAAGAATGACTCATGACTTTAGGTTTTAGATTTTAAGAATGGAAAGATTACATTTTGCTATGTAATAAGATTTTGTATATGCTAATCAATAACATTTTGTTATGTAATAACATTTTGTATATGCTAATCAATAACATTGATTGTTATTGGTATTGATTATAAAAGTAATTTAAATATTTATAAAAATAATTATTTTGTTTTTCTAATATATAATATTAAATATTTTTGAATCAAAAGTTAAATAATACATGATTAATGATAAATGGATTATAAAAGTCTTGTCCTTCTGGAGGGACTAATAAAACAAAAGAGGATCTGAGGTGTGATTGATATGAAAACTAAATCTCGATGATTTCCAACCCAACGATCTTGGAAAAGAAAAATCAAACAAAGAAGGAAGACGAGAGAATCCGGAGAATCCTAGAATTGGAAGATGCATGCTTCATGTGGCCACTAAATCTCACATGATTCCAACATCAGTGTAGCCTCAATTACATAAATATATTAATATTTTTAGTTATTTAAAGAAAATTATAATGTCACTCGAAGCATTATTATTAAAAGTTTAATAAAGGATTTCTCTTCAGTTGTAGTAATTACTAATAATGTGGATATTTTTTCAAATATTTTATTTTTAAGATATATTAATTTTCAATATATATATTATCAATTTTTTTTTACTAATATGTGATGTGGGATTTTGTGAAACACTTTGGTTTAGTAATTTAGTTAAGGATCCATGTTTACATGAATTTAATTGAATTTATTATTTCTCTATATCATTATGTATCATTACATTTTTGTAAATAGGATTTATTAGTTCCTAAAACTAGAATGAAATATTATGGGGTTATTTATCCAAAAATGTTGGCAGTGTTCTTAGAAGAGAAAATACATTAACTTCATTTTTAATACTTTTGTACTTGTTCTTGTTCACTCTACATCAAGGAATTGTTTTGCACCTAAAAAAACTGAGAGAAAATATGGAGACCTCTTATGTTCATCAATATTTTTGGGGATAAATCCTTTCAAGTCCCAATTACTTTTGTAGAAATATATATATATATATATATATATATATATATATCAATGAAATCCTAGCATGTTTTCCTCTTGAGTTAGGTTTTTTTTGGGATTATCCCCAACTGTGTTGGGAAAAATCTTTGTGAGGCCCAAATAAATTAAGTGTAGATCATTAGCAAGTGAGGAGTTTAAGGTATTATTCCAATTCACATTTGTGGGAACTCCATAGTAACCCCAACAAAAATATTTTTGATTTCTTAGCATCAATGGTTTGGTTTGATGGGATCACTACACTTTCACATTTAGATAACTCCTTGAATATATCAACAATACTACATCCACAAAACCAAATTTATTTAGAGTCGAGGATTTTGCGGGACCACCCCTAACCAACTTGGGGGAACTCTACAATAGGTGTGATTGAATTAAGAACTCAACCTTCACAACTAAGGATTTTGCAGCATTATCCCACTAAAGTTGGGGTGACTTCACATGGGAGACTAGCTAGACTACATCGGAAGCATTGACAACTAGGGAATCTAGGGGATTGTCCGATTTGAATGGTGGGTAGGCCCAAGAAAAAACCTAATGAAAATGGATCTTTAATAGTTAAGGAATGTCTGGGATTTCCCTAGACTCATGCTTGTTATAATCCATCCAAAGCATAGCTTCACTCCACTCTTTAGAGTTGAGGTAATTTATATATCACCCCATTCGTGGATGTGAATGCTCAATCGAAGCCTTGAGACAAGGTAGGAAAGATAATGTGTGGCATGGGGCCACATGGTGACAATATAACTCTGTATAGGAATGCTCAATCAAAGCCTCGAGACAAGGTAGGAAAGATAATGTCTGGCATGCGGCCACATGGTGACAATATAACTCCATATACATGTCGTAGATTAGATTAGTGACATATGGATCCAATTGAGAATCTAACAATTAGAAGATGACCTACTATGTGTGATGTATCATGGATGTAATAAAAGGAGAAAAAACATATATTTGGTTAGACAGAGATAAGGGGGACTTGTATGATGCATTTATTGGATAAAAGGGGGAAGAATTTTTCAATACAAACATCATGGATTTGTTTCACATGGTCAATGTGGTATAAATCACTAAATATCATATTCAATGGTTGATATTTGATATGAGTGTGAGTCAATGGTAGTTGTGGTGTTATATTTAATGACTTGTAGCTTGGTATATGGTTAACCATTTTGGATGAATGAAGGCTCATTGGAAAGGGCATGAGCTACTGAATCCATTGGATGGTGTCTCCATGATAATGGGACAAATGATAGTGTGCCACACACCCAAAAGTTGAAATATTAATGTCTAATGAAAACTTGGTTTGACATGTCTTGCTCAGTGAGGCTTAATAGGTTGTTTAAAGAGTACATAGGAATGGAATATGCATTTATTATAGATTACATAGCCACCCAGGAAAATGCATTGTCACTAGAATTAACTAGAAGAGGAAATTAAGAAGTATAGCCCACAATCATGAAACACATTAGTTTCAAGGAAGTGGAAGTTTGATTCTTTAAACAAAAGAGTTTGGTAATGAATATAAACATTCATTATATAAATGGGATATCATATCAATGTATCATGTTGTGTTTGGGATATCATTACTTGGATCTAATAAAACTATAGTTATGTGAGAGTCATATCCACTTATGTTTGGGTTTCCCCTTCTAGTATTTGTAGTAACAAATATAATACTTGATATGTTAGATCCTATTTAAAGTGATATACCTTATCATATTTCTCCATACATACAAATTCATGCCTCTATTTTTATGTACTTCACATACAAAATATTCAAGAATATCATAGAAAATCAACTTTAATTTATTATATAAAATACACTTAAGGTAGAGAGACACCTGAAAATTGATCTTCTTTTGGAACGAATTCACTCCTATTCACTTGACTCTTAATGTTGGGAAACCTCTCAATGAGCTAAGCTCAAAATACAACAAACTCCACATACCTCCCATAAGGAGGGATACATCCTTATTTATAACTAACAAGAGAACACTAATCATAACAACCTCCTAACTATCTAGAGGACCTTGTTTAATGTGCCCCCATGATCCAGATTATTTTGAGAATGACATGAAGAAAGAAATATAGTAGAGATATAACAAGGAAATACATAGAGATATTGCAAGAAACACAGAAATATAGTGAACCCAAACTTTTATTAATGAATAAGAGAGAAAAACATTATAGAACACAAACTGGAAGAATGGGGTAGCTTATCTACGAAAATAAAGAGATGTTGGTTGTGCTTTATTCACAACAAGACTTAAATCACACTTCATTGCATGCTTAAAGGGCCTCCTTCACCTTAATTATATATGAGAAAGTGAGAGGAGAAGAATTCCCATGATGAATGTGGGATAAATTAATCTAAGTTTATAAAATTCAATAGGCATGTAAAATACTAGGACTTCCCAGGTGGTCACCCATCCCAATACTACTCTAGCCCAAGTGCACTTAACTATGGAGTTCTAATGGGATATGGTACATTAATGCTATGTTGCAAGAATGTACATAAAACCACTAGGAAGTCATTACATGACGTCTGTAAGTAATAAATGAAGATGGCATTACACTCCATTCCCCATCAAAAGGGTGAATATGATGGTTTATCAAAACCATAGGCTCAAAATGTTGATTTAGTGGAAAAGGTGGATGGCCACCGAGATCCCCCTAGATCATTCCTCCCCCTTTAGGAAGAAACAGTCCCCATTGTGTCAAGTTCCCTCGAGAGATGGGGAAACTTTTTTTAAATATGAACCTTTGTGAGTCACTTTCCTTGTTGAAGTAGATATCCTTCCTATACTTTTCTTGTGGAAGGATATTGTAAACCTATTGGAGGTGTTGAATATGTTCAATGGATCTAACTACATGATATTCCTTGGTATGAGTGTGTGAGGAATGTGTCGATGAAGATGCAAAAAGAAGAGCTATATCAATGGCAACTAATGGTTGGAACCCCAAGCATACCTGAAAAGGGCCATGGCCAACAGAACGATGCTAAGCATACAGAAGAATATCATTTTCTTCATGCTTCTCTACAATCTTGTCAACTTTCTTTTGCTAGATAGAAACGTCTTGGGTCGAGGCTGTAGTGGTCACAATGTCCTTTTGTTCCTCATCTGACTGGATCTTGAAGAAGGAAAACTTTGTGTTCTAAGATATTACTTTGTGGCATTGTTTTTATGATATTAATGAAGTGGTAGTAGTTGGAGCTACCTTTGGTACCCTGTAGAGCTGACCTCCCAAAGTAACAATGACACTTCAGGGTTGAGACTCATATATAGCATGCCATTTCCACATATATGGTTTTCCTAAAATAACATCACAGACTTCAAGTGGGACAACATCACACACTACCTCATCCTTTAAGGGCTTGATGCCATAGGACAAGTGGCTCTACTGGAGAACATGGATGTCTCGTCCCTGACTCAACCGTCTGATGGTGTATGGTTGGGGGTGTGGCATCATTGACAACTTCAATCTCTTGAAAACCTCAGTTGAGATCATGTTCTTTTGACTCCCGTTATCAACATTTAAATGTAGTGGGGTCCCATTTACCCATCTGTGAGTGGAAGAGAGACTCCCCCTCCTCAAGATCCTATGGTTCTTTTGGTTCTATTGTTGTGGTCATGATGGTAGAAGTGGATTATACATAGATGATATGTTTCCCTTTATTACACTTTGAATCAAATTCCAATACAGTTTCTAATTTCTTTTCTTTGATCTCATCCACCAATGACTGTTTCGAGTGACATTCATGAGTGTTGTGACAGGGGATTTTTTGGACCTCACACCACTTTTTGGTGTCTTTCTTAAACTTATAGTTACCCTTATTTTCATGTGTCCTAGACTGTATCTCTTGAGCTTGGCCTTCCTTGTTGATATGTCCTTCATTATGTGAGTTAGGGTTTTCTTTTCTATGCTTCTATTGTGGTGTATTTTCAAACCCGAATTCCCACTTACTCCACTACTTGAATTTGTGCTCGATTTTGAATGCATATCAATAAGAAACTCGTGGTGAGGAAATGTCCAAGAAATCCATATTTGTTTGGATGTACATATGCATACCACTGCGATACTTCAAAACCAGGTGTCGGTTGGAGTCTTTGATACCCAACTTTGAGCACAAGATATGAAATATTTCAATGTACTCCATCAACATTTGGTCTCTTTTTTGACGCAGAGTCGTCCATCTCATGTATTGGTCATCATAGTTTCTAACAGGGTAGAACTCCTCCTTTAGGGAATCTACAAAAGAAACCAAATTTGGTTCACTCCGGAATGGTGTAGATTCATCTACAATGTATCTCTCCTAGTAACCTTCCCACCAAGATTTGACATGGAGAACATAGTTAAGGAGTGCCAATGTGATATTTTCATTATCGAAAGTTTTTTGGAAAGAGTAATAACCTTCTGACATATTCAACCATTTTTCTAGAGCATCTGCATCTACCTGTCCTTCAAATAAGGGGATATCAAAATTGACTTGTACCTTGAAGGGTGTTGCACCTTTGAAATGGCTAATTGTCGAAGATGCCTCAGTTGTCACCATCAGTAGTCTTCAAAGGATCTGAACAAAGTTTTCCATCATCTCTTTCCTCTGTCACATGAGGGATTCCTCGAGAAACATCTTGAAATGATCTTCTACTCTGTCATCTCTCTTTTCTTCCTCCATGGGAGGTCGCTTGGTATGGTGAGAGAATTTGTCCTCAAGCGAAACTAGCTCGAGACCCAACTCTCTATACCCTAACCTCGTCGGGGACCTGCTCTTAGAAACGAAAAATAACAGACTACTCTAATTCCACTGATCTGAATTCTTTTGAGAACGACATGAAGACATAAATATAACAAAGATATAACAAGGAAATACACAAATATATTTCAAGAAACAAAGAAATATAGTGAATCCCAACTTCTATTAATGAATAAGAGAGAAAAACATTATAGAACAAAAACTCACAGAATGGGGTAGCTTATCTCTGAAAAATAAAGACATTTTGTCTATGCTTCATTCGCAAAAAGATTTGCATCACATTCCATTGCATGCTTAAAGGGACTCCTCCACCTCAATTATATATGAGAGAGTGAGAAGAGAACAATTCCCACGATGCATGTGGGATAAATTGGTCTAATTTTATAAAATTTCGTAAGCATGTAAAATACTAGGACTTCTTAGGTGGTCACCCATCCCAATACTACTCTATCCTAAGCATGCTTAACTGCGTAGTTCTAATGGGATCTGTTGCATTAACACTATGTTGTAGGGATGCACATAAAACCACTAGGAAATAATTACATGATGTTTGTGATTAACAAATGAAGATGGAATTACATTCCATTCCCCATCAAAAGGGTGAATATCATGGTTTATCAAAACTATAGGCTTGAAATGTTGATTCAGTGGAAAAGGTGGATGACCATCGTGATCCCCCTAGATCACCCCATTAAATATATTCAATACTAACTTCCATATTGGGCCTTATTTAATAACAACAAGAATAGTGGTCTTAATCGACATTAGAAAAACATTTCCCACAACGCTTTTTATGAGGAGGTACAACCATAATATAGTTTAATGTCCCCCAACCCAACCGAGGGACATTATGGTGTCGAATAAACATAAAAATAAATTTTTTGCTTGAATTAATTAATTTTACAGTTAACTCATTTCATGTAGCTTTCAGCTACAAATTAATAGATTTAGCTACTATGTACAATCATAAAATAGAATCATCAACAACATGCTAATAATCAACATGAAATGAAGCTAAAAAAATCATCACAACAACATATAAGTCACTTCCAAATACACATATTTTGTGCACAACAATTAAACACATAATTTAACACAACATCAAGATAAAACACTTATCTTTTCACAATAGTTGTGCAACCAACTACTTGGGATGGACGTTCCACCCAACCATAGACTGACTGTTCCAAATATCAACAACCAGTAACCCCCAAGTTGAGGCTAGCAATCCACAAAAGAGGGTGGTCTCTCACAGTCCACTCACAACTCATAAAACTCTGAACCCAACTAATATTCTCCTACAACTATCCCAATTTTCCACCATATCTATTCCTCTTGGCCTGTCCAACCGAAGGAATTTACCCCTTCATTGATCTTAGTCCCTTGGGTGTCCCATTCATTTATCAAGGTTTGTTTGGCACAAGCAGCTAGGAGTCTCTCAGCTGGGAACTCCAAGGAAGTTTATATTAGGAAAATTATCAGCAAACCAACAACAAACACTTGTTGTTTTAGTGAAACTCACACAAGAGTTCATTCTTCATGCCTGAAAACCTGGCTCTTCAATTTTCCAGATCCAATTCATTCCCATTACACTCCAACATGCTCTATAATTCACCCTCTATGGTTGCATCAGCTTCAATCTTTTTTTTTTCTCTCTCCTTGACTCCCATGCACAAAACTTGACTAACTTAAATTGTTTCCCCAACCCATACAAATTTCCTCTCTTTGGATTACCTTTATTAACTCACACTCTTCCCCAAGATGATTGTACTCAACCCCCATGTGCCCAATAAATTTGGTATGTGACCACTCACACCCACCCTATTACATGTATTCAATGATTGGCTTTGGGAACACTCAATTAGAAATTGAAAGGTTCATATACATTTAGCAAATTTAGGAAAATGTGTTAAATTAATATACATTGGTATTTCCCCCTTGGAACCCTATTATACATTATCCTAGACACTCCCCCCTCTTGTGAATTAATTCATCCCCCATCTCTTGTCCATGTCCCCTTTAGCAGTTGTCATCACATTTTATTATTAAAACATAGAAATACAATTCACATATTACATTGCTTTGGCCATAGCCACACATTATATCTACATAAGCATTAATTAAAATGGGGATTATAGTGGGGATGTTAAATTCCCCCTCCCCTATAATTGTGCTTCATCCTCAGTGCACTCTATGTTGATATACATATATGCAAATTACATCACAATACTTTGAAAATAAAAATTTTCAATATTACAACTCCAGTAGCAGTTCCAACCATAATATCATGTTCCTCTCAACTCACCTACCCAAGAAATGCACCATTCGTTTATCAGGGATAACCCAATGGATAAGCCATTCTTTTATCAGGGTCCCCAATGCAGTTGTCTAGGACTCTAAGATATGGTTCGATAATTTTAGTTGCTCAAAATGGAGTCTTGCATTATGTTTTCTTCAAAATTGTCAAAAATTTGCAGGTATTCTTCCCGCATGTTTTCTTCATGCTCCCATGTAGCATATTCAAGACCATAGAAAGTCCATTGAGCCTTTACCATCCCTATATATTTGTTCCTGAGCACTTAGAATTTCCGATCTAGGATGAGTATTGGTTCCACCCAAAAATCTCCTTCGTGCTCCACCTGAATCACATTCCAATCAATTATGTGGTTAGGATCAGGAACATATTTCTTTAACAATGACACACGAAATACATTATGCACTCGCATGGATGCAGGAAATGCTAACATGTATGCAACTGGCTCTATCTTTTTTAATATTTCAAAAGACCCACAATATATTGTTGCCAACTTCGGGAAGCTTCCTAATCTTAGCGAACTTCTCTTTTCCTTCGCTTTCAAAAACACATGTTATCCCACTTTAAAATATCTGAAAACTATGTTCATGTATGCATAACATTTTTTCCTATCCCGAAAAACTTTTAAATTATTCTTTATCCATGTCATCTGCTCTTCCATTTCCTTTAACAATTCTGGTCCAACTACTACTATATCTGTTGGATCATCCCAACTCACTAGAGTGTTACATTTTTTGCCATACAATGCCTCAAATGTACTCATTTTAAATGAGGTATGATACCCATTATTGTAGGCAAATTCAACTAAATGAATATAATCTTCCCACTTTGATAGTTGATCCATCATATACATTCTAATAATGTCCTAAATTATCCTATTATTACCTTTTGTTTTCCCATGTGACTCTGAATGATAGGATGTACTAAGACTTAAATTTGTTCCAAAGACCTTGAACAAACCTTTCCAAAAATTAGATATGAACTTTGGATCTCTATCTGAAACTATTGCTTTAGGTACCCCATGTAGCCTAACAACTTCCTTCATTTAGATATCTGCAATATTTGTTTCTTTGTGGGTAGTCTTTACTAGAATTAAATGTTTTTCTTTAGTCAATTTATCCACCACCACCATGATGGAATCATGTTGCTTCATTGTTCTACACAACTTAGTAATAAAAGTAACTTTAATTACTTCCCACTTCCATTCCGAAATGGGAAATGGATTTAGTAAACCTTTTGGATGTCAATGTTTTTTCTTTCCCTTTTGGCATTCTAGACATCTGGCTATGTAATTAGCCACTTCTTTCTTCATTGTTGGCCAAAAGTATTGTCTTCTTACTGCTGCAATCGTCTTTTGATATCCTGGGTGCATGACATATGGCACATTATGCATTTCCTTCAGAAGTTCATTTTTCATCTCACTTGAATTCAACACATACACCTTATCTTTGTAAGTGATAATTCCATCCTCTTTCAACTCATAATAATTAAATTTCTGCTGAAAATTACCTTGTTGTAATGTCTCTTTTATTTTCACATAGTGTTGATCTGAATTTGTTGTTGCAATGATTTTGTCTTTTAGATTTATCCTGTACATGTTGATGGATGCAATATGCACTTCATGAGATCTCCTGCAGAGTGCATCAACCACTTGATTGTCCTTTCTCTTTATATTCTTAATTTCAAAGTCATATTCAATCAAAAATTCCAACCATCTAGTTTGTCTAGCTTTTAGTGTTGGTTGTCCAAACAAATGATTCAAACCACAGTGGTATTTCCTTAGCTCGAATTTCTTACCCATAAGGTAATTCCTCCACATTTTCAATGCATGTACAATCGATGCTTACTCCAAGTCATGTGTAGCATAATTCCTCTCATGCTCTTTTAATTTTCTGGACTCATGGCATACCACTTGCATGCATCGGTGCATAAAAAAAAACTTTGTTTGGTTCGACAATCTTCAATATTGGTGCACTTTTCAATATTCCCTTCAACTTTTGAAAACTCTCTTCACACTTGGAATTCCATTCAAATTTCACTCCCTTCTTTTGCAAGGAAGTGATTGGATTGACAATCTTTGAGAACCCTTTTATGAATCTTTGGTAATAACCGATAAGACCCGTGAATTATCTAACCTATGTCACATTATTTGGCATTGGCCATGTTCTAATGGACTCTATCTTCTCATGATCAAATTCTATCCTTGTTGTTGATATTATATGCCTTGAGTAGTGAATCTTATTTTTATAAAAGATGCACTTACTTAGCTTAGCATACAATTTATGCTCTCTTAAAACTTGCAACACCATTCTTAAATGTTTCTCATTTTCCTCTTATGATTTAGAGTAAACGAGGATATCATCTAGGAACAAAATTACAAACTTGTGTAGGTACTCCTTGAACACTCCATTCATCAAGAAAATAAAAAGTATTGGGGCATTTGATATCCCAAATGGCACTACCATGAATTCATAATTCTCATATCTTGTTCTGAATATTTTCTTGTTGATGTCTTCTTCCTTTATCCTTACTTGATGATAGCTTGATCTCAAGTCAATCTTAAAAAAGATTCTTGCACCTTTTAGCTAATCCAATAAATCATCAATTCTTGGAAAATGATACTTATTTTTTATGGTAACCTTATTAAGATTCTTGAAATCAATACATAGCCTTAAGGTTCCATCCTTCTTCTTCACAAAAAGAAATGGAGCTCCCAAAGGAAACACACTTGGGTGTATATACCCCTTTTTCAAAAGTTCTTCAAGATGCATCTACAACTCCTTCAATTCTGGTGTACCCATTTTGTATGGTGTATTGAACATTGGGGCAGCCCTTGGCACCAAATTAATAGAGAAACCAATGTCTGTCTTTGGTGGAAAACCCAGAATTTCTCTAAAAACATATTCTAAATCCCTCAATACCAGATGGTATTCAATGCTTTTCGCTTTGTATTTTCCCTCCTCCTCCTTCCTGAAGCTCTTCTTCAACTGCATAGTTGAAATCTCTCTAACAACTACAACTCTTGGAATTACTTGAATCTTGTCTTTCTTCCATTCTTCATCAAGACATGTGATTTCCTTGTTGTAACAATCTAGTACACCATGATATTTTTCCAATCAATCTGTGCCAATTAGACAGTCATATGAACCCAACAGTATGATGTTTGCATCTACCTTTGTACTAAGTCGATTCATGTCTATCAGACAATATTTAACCGACTTATTGGTTTCCTCTTAGCCCTCATCGCTAACTAAACTAACCAAGATTTATTATGCTTACTTATTTGCAAGTGAAATATTTCAACAATGTTATCATTTATGTAACTATGGATAGCTCTAGAATCAATCAAAATTTCTATGGGTTGGTTGTCAATCTTACCTTCCACTTCGATCATGGGGGATCGATACTTTGTATGTTTGTTGTCCAAGGTTGGATAAATATTTGGCATGATTCCTCCCATGTCTTGGAATGTTTCATCCTCCTGAATGTTATGGATGGTCCTCATTCTTTCTTCTTTGTGAGGGTATACCATATATAAGTGATTTCCATCACATCCCCAACATTGAAAATGTTGTTGCCTTCTCCTTTTCCCAAATGAATCTACATTCTTTTTCTCATTTTAGGCTTCCTGGCCTTGTTGATTTTCTTGGGAGTTATTTTTGAAAAATGGTGGCTTCAAACCTTTCTTCCTTTGATCCTTTTTCCCTTTCATCTTGTCATTCCAATATTTTTGGAAAATTGGCCTTCCTTTTCTTTGCTCATAAAGGTGTCTTGGGATCATCATATTGTATATTGTCACTATAGAAGGAGGGAAACCCACTTAGAAACCTTTGTATTTTGACCTTCTCATCTTTGTTGAAGTCAACATACTTCAACAATTCAATGAACCACTTCTCATAATCCTCTATTTTCATGGTTCCCAACTTGAGTTCAAAGAACTCTTTCATATTTCTCTCATAGTAATGTTGGAAACATATTTCTCTTGGAAGGGTCCTTTGAACTTCCTCCATGAGATCCTCTTCTCATCAAGGTTCTTGGATTTCTTAAGTTGATCTTACCACATATCTTATTTTCCTTGCAAGTGGTAGGTGGCAATTCTAGCTTCTACTCGGGAGGGGTAATCATGTAACTGTAAATATTTCTTCATTTCCAACAGCCAAGCCTCTGTCTCTTCTCCTTTTTGGTGTTTGCCATTTAAAGTAGGTGGTTTGATTTTCTTGAGTTCACCTTGCAAGATGTCTGTTTCAGGCCTTCTTCTTTACCTCCAAACAAGAGACACACTTGGGTTTCTCCCTATCTTTGAGCTTGCATAGGTTCATCTAGTGGAATAAATAGGAGAAAGATGGAACCTGCTCATGCTTCTTGAATTCCTATCATTTCCATGATCATCCATTTTTCTATGGGATCTAGATGTTGATACTTGTCTAGCACTAGTTTCTTTCTTGGTGCTAGAATATTTGTTAACTTTCTTATGAAACATGTTCAAGATCTGAAGTATCTCTTCCTGAGCCTTCATAATCCTTCTGTTATCATCTCTGTAGATTTTCACTTTACTATGCATACTTCTCATAGTGATAGGATCTTTACTATCTCTTCTTCTATTTGATTGTGTCTCGGCATTCTCCATGCTAACATGCAGAGCTCTTATCTCTTCCTCATGGTTGTAAGATCCTTGAGAATATTCCATAATTCCAGTCCTCATATAATAACTAAATTTTCTTTCTTTACCTCTAATTCTGCAATAAATGTGCATGTAATAATTACTATTAGAACATGTGTATTGTAAAACATTTCATTAATTAGAATACATGTTGTTTCCTCATCAATTTATGAAGGACATGTTTCATCAATTTATATTATTATTCCCTAGATGCATTCCTATCTGGAATAGCTTTCCAATAACCATACTCGTGCCCTAATCCAAACTTTGATATGAAAGTGATGGCTTCTTGAAAAATCAATTTTCACCCCTTTCTGTTCCTTTTTCTCAACTGGTGCAATTTTATTGAAATGACAACTTTTTTCAACTGCAAAAGAAAATATGTCAGGAACTAGAGAAAATTTTGTATGAGATGTAGATAACAAAAACAACAAGTAATTCATAAAAATTATGAGAATTTCAATATTATATTCCAGTAAAAAACTACAACAATATGGAATCTGCAACTTTGTCCTTTTTCACTCTTTTTCTAGACTTGGATTTATTTTTTAGCAGAATTGACTATCTCTCAACTGGTGCACTTCTAGAAAAATTTCACTAAACCAAAGTTGTTTGTATTGATGAGTATATAAAAAGTTGACCAGATACAATTTTCCATCTTTACAATCTAGGGTCACTTTTCCTTCTCTGAAAATCTCAACAATCCCCAAAAAGTGGTATAGAATAGTGGATTTTGGCCTATTTTAGTGTCCCCATTCCAATCCCCATAGGATTTATTCATTTCCTTCATGGGCTATTTTTGTTCCTAATTGGTTGTAAGATATGTCTCTCGGTCGAACCAACTCTTCACCCACTTCCACTGATGCTCATTCATCAGTCGTTGAACATTGGCATTTTCTCTTGGTGAAGTTCCAACACTTCACCAAACTTGTTGATCTGACCATCGGGCATTAGCAAATTATATTGTCGAACCTCACACTTATAAAATTTTCAAATAAAACCTCGTTGAATATAAATCATCGATCTGATCCATTTCATAACCCCTGATTTAATCTTGGGCATTAATCCCATCAACTTTTCAAATGGTCGAATCCTTATGAATTTTTAAATTTATCACAGTGAATATGCATCATAAATCATGAGATCAAACATGATCTCGACCTTCAATCATGAGATCAAACACAATTTCGACCTTCAATTCTCCAAACTGTCTGTAACTCTACAAGCAACCATTGAAACTCGAATTTTGGCCATTCCAGGTCGAATTTTGGTCTATAACTTCACCGCTCCACTCCATTAACCTTGTCAAACCATCTAAAGTCATTAAATTGGATCTCACTCATGGAATTGGGGATTTATCTCTAAAATATCCACTTTTCCCCAAACCCATCACAAAAAAAACATGCAATGATGAATTTCACGAATTCGTAACCATCTTGGCCCATACAAGCTTGGTGTTTGAACCAGATCTCTGATACCATAATATAACATCCCCCATCCCAACTGAGGGAAATTATGGTGCATAATAAACATAAAAATGAAATTTCTGCTAATTGAATTAATTCATTTACATTTAACTCATTTCCTATAGCTTTCAGCTATGAATTAAAACAAATTTAGCTACTATCTACAACCATAAAATAGAAGCATCTACAACATGCTAATAATCAACATGAACTTCATCTAAACAAGTCATTACAAAAACATATAAGTCACTTCCAAATACACAGAGTTCATGCACAACAATTAAACACAAAATTTAACACAATAGTAAGATAAAACACTTATCTTTTCACAACACTTGTGCAACCAACTACTTGGGATGAATTTTCCACCCAACCATAGACTAATTGTTCCAAATATTAGCATCTAGTCACCTCCAATCTGAGGCTAGAAATCCATAAAAGAGGATGGTCTCTCACAGTCCACTCATATCTCATAAAATTCTCAAACCAACTGATATTCTTCTACAACTGTCTCGATTTTCCACCAACTTTCTTCCTCTTGACCTGTCCAACCCAAGGAATGTACCCCTTCATTGATCTCACTCCCTCGAGCATCCCATTCGTTTATCAGGGTTTCTCTGGCACGTGAAGCTAGGAATATCTCAGCTAGGAACTCCAGGGAAATTTCTACTAGGAAAACTATCGGTAAACCAACATTAAACACTTATTGTTTTAGTGCAAATCACACAAGAGTTCACTCTTCAGGCTTGACAACCTGGGTCTTCAATTTTGTAGCTCCAATTCACTCACATTATGCTCCAGCATGGTCTATAATTCTCCCTCCATGGTTGCATTATCTCCAATCTATGTTTCTTTCTCTCTCCTTGACTCGTTGAGTATATTTATAAAGTAGAAGATGAAATTAGTTATCATCCCAAAAATGGAAACTATTTATATACTAGTCATCATAATCGTCCTCCAAATAACATCGGGCATATATTTCTCAGTTCTACTCTTCATTGATGAAAGGATATGTTGTACCAATAATACAAGTCTTCCCAAATTTATGGAGTGTCTCCTTCAGATCTTAGTATCCCTTATACGGATATTGTAAATATTGTTTCACCAACCTTTGTTCCTCCTATGGCATGTTACACCGCATTTCCATTCTTTACTTCCATTAGGGTTTGAAGGAATAAATTAACAAGGGATGCAGTGCATTATATATTGATTGGAAGCACAACATTTAACATTTCAAATCAAAGAACCCAACATTCTCTTTCCAGTGGTGTTATTCTAGAGAAAATCTAAGAACTTGATTAAAATATATCTACTTTGTAGTCCAGATGGCCATCACTAAAAAACCCTAAAATATTTGATTTAAAATCAACAATATCTTCACTTCTCGAAATTTGATTTGAACAAAAAAAATTGAATTTGGGTATTTTCTAAGAGAAACTCAAATATACAAATATTTTCTTCAAATTATAATCATAAATATACAAGAATTAATTTAAGAGTCAGAACCCTATTTTCCCTTTGAAAAGCTGCAAAATAGGAAAAAAATAATTCTTCTTTTTTGACCCAAGAAATTATGTACCCAAGATATGAAAATTCTCTCTCATGAAATATAACCAAGAGTACCATAGAGAATCCCCTTTAGTTTATTATATAAAAGTAACCTTAAGGTAGGGAAACACCTTACAATTGATCCTTTTATGGAAGGAATCCACTCATGTTCATTTTCCTCTTAAGATTGTGTTGAGTACACAACACACCCTAAAATTCTAAAATTTTTGGGTCGCACTTCATTTTGATTTTTTGGCTAAGATTTTTTTTTTTTTTTTGCATTCTAGTTTAAATTATTTCATTCATTTCATGTAGTTTGGTAATATTTTATAGCACATAGGAAAACAAACGTGTCAGCCTCATAATCCTAAAGTTATATAGTCTAAGTATTTTCTAGTATAAATGTTTTTAGAAATTAATTTATTCTAGTTTGTTAGGATAACGACACCTAACTTCTATCTAAAGAGCACCTATCATACTCATGTGATTATGTGATTGGTTGTTCTCCTAGTTTTTAGTTTAGAGTTGAGCTATATTAAGGAGTTTTTCTCCTTCTTCAAGTGAGGTTAAAGAGTAGATTATTAGTTCTCACTTCAGATTGTAATCACTTTTTCTTTATTAATAAAATTATTTGTTTGAGGACACTTTGTCAACATGGTATTAGAGCCATGGTGAAAATTGTGATGGAAGAGAATTGGTGATGGATTGAGAAAGCAAGGAAGTCTCCACAACATCAACCCGGATCTCTTCAAACTCAAGGGCAACGATACTAAGGTAATATGTTGTTGTTTAAAGTAAGAAACATTTATTTTTTTAATTGCATTTTTTTTCTAAATCAATTTGTTGATTTTATTTCAGATTTAATCCTCATTTTATTGTTGATTAGATTTCTAGAGCTATTTATATTGTTTATAGTTCTAAATCTGCAAATTTATCAGCAGTTAGGCTTGTAAATCTCAATATCATAGCAAATCTATTATAAATCTGCATTGTTTTATGATCTTAAGATGCACTGTTGTTTTTTCAATTAATTACGAGGGCTCATTTTTGTAAAAATTGCTTGAGATCTATTCATAAATATGGCAATTTAAATTCATAGTTGTAGATTCTATATTGTTTTAGTTTTCATATATGGTCTGTATTGAGGTATGTATCAAGGTCTATATCAAAGACCGTATCAAAAACCGGATCGTGGATTGCATCTGAATTTAGCAGAAGGTCATCAGATTGAATATATGGCAACATATCGATGAAAATGAAGATTCAAATTTGTGTGGATCGGATCTGGTACCTCTGGAGAAGAAATTACTTTGGATATCTCACACACAAAGAGCTATTCCACTCAATGTTTTCCATGATTTCTCTTTGTTGCATCGCCATCGCCATTTGCGGTTGTTGTTGTTTTCATATACGGTTTGAAAAAAGAGGGTCCATCTGAAAGTGGTGGGCCCATTACCAGAACACGAACACAGATTTGAGGAAACAACCATCTTCATATCTGAGGTGATTTTCTATGATCCCATAACCAAAACATGAATTTCATATATGAGGTGAACGAAGATATCATGAATTTCATGAATTTATCTGGCATATTCACGATATGAAAACAAAATATCTGAATGCATATCTTACAAAATAACCATCTCAACAAGAATATCCTGAGTATTTGGATCTCCACGCAGAACGGTGTGATTTCACCCACTCAGATCTCTTTTGTGTGTCAAAAGATTGTTGTGTGTCCTCGTTTTTGAAGCTCCTTTTGCATGATTTTGCTGGACAACTTTTTTAACTGATATTAAATTATCAAAAATCGTTGCAAAAATATTTGTTGATATTGAGGTATATATCGTTGACCATATTGAGGACCGTATTGAGGACTGGATTGAGGACTGGATGAAGGACCAAAAATTGTTTTAACACAAAGATGAGTTATAATAATTTTAAACTTTGATCTTCATATTAAAGAGTTTTGTTTTTTATTTTTAGACATTTGAGTTGTAATATTTTAAGTCATTGATGAATTTAGTTCAAGTGGGGGCATATTTTGTTACTTGCAAAAGGTTATCTATATTGTAAAAAGGGTCAAACTTTGAAAGATTTGATTGTAGTCTTGAACACTCGGAAGTTGAGAAGAGTCGAGTAAAATACTCTCTCAAACTCCATTTCCAACAAGAATTTTAAATGGTCAAGGCCAAGCCCTTAAAAGTACTCTTTTTGCATGTATTGTGTACTCTTTCTTTCTAGCACCTTGTGCCTCTCTTTTGGAATTTTGTGTATTATTCACTTGCAAATATTTCAACAAACATCATGTCTAAATTAATCAATTTATTCACATAATAAGATAAGTTATATGGACCCAATAATTACAAATCTTGGAGTCGGCACATGCAGAACACTGTGATCTATAATGAAATATGGTGTGATATTTGTGATGGTGATATTACTGCAACTAAGCACATCGATGCTACTTCTTTAGAAAAATGGAATTTGAAAGATGAAAAAGCACTTTCTTTGTTACGTTCTTCTATAACTGAACACATGTTTGTTCATATTGAGAATTCCCAAGATGCATGATCTACTTGGAATCTATTAAAGAAGTTTTTTCGATACTTCTGCTACATCTCATAGAGTTGATCTAAAAATTAAATTGATTAAACTAAGATTAGCAGAAAATGGTGATGTATTAGAATACATTTCAAGGATTAAGAACATTCATCAGGAAATCATCAAAGGCGGTTTTCCTAAACTTGAAGATAGTTTTCTAGTCTCCATTGTAATAAACGGCCTGCCTCCATCTTATAAGCATTTTCTTGAGACTTTGCAAATAACTGATAAGTATTCAACTGTAACTTTTGATTCACTTAGTGAATTACTAGTTGA